>JAUJYT010000660.1:0-16471 GCA_033996565.1 Nanhermannia nana
TTAATAGTTCTGTCGATAACTCTCTTTATATGTGATGTATTTTGATATCCATAACGTGTTAACTGAAAGCCTAATCCCCAAAACGGAGGCATAACTGGTCGGCCAATCAGTGATGTGTATAACTGTATCACATGTTCGGGATTATCACCAACAAAGACAAAGAAGTCTAATACACCACCACTTGTTTTGAGAGATAGTGCAGGAGATGGTAAAAGAGTGTATTCTATTGATAGTTAGTATACAAAAAACAAATTTAGAAAATCTCCAAAAATCAAATTGTGATTCAATACCCATAGCATTGCTATTGAGAAACAGAATTCCGTGAGATTTTCCGTCACTTTCCAAACAAGTATAGAACGGGTGGACTCCGTATAGATTTATTTCATGCTATTTATTATTTGAAAAAAAGTTTATTTAATTGCAATTTAATTGACCATTAATTACATCTAATGACTAGTTATTGTTTAGAAATTAAGTTTAATTAACTAAAGAAATAAACAGAATTTTGAATATTATTTAAATCAAATGAACCCTTTTTTAGTGATTTTCCGATATATTCTAATGATTTATTGATTTCACTTTGTTTTGCAATAGAAGGCAATGAACCATATATTTTAACAAAATGTTTGGCCAAATCGTCTAAAATGGGCTCATTATGTAAGGCAACAAATTGTTGTCGACATATCTTATTCATTATTTCAACTGAATTGGGATGAGTCCAAAAGCAATCGTGAACTGAAGCAAAAGTAATCCCTTCTTTGTGACAATGGATTGATGTGAGCATCATATGAGACGAATCCAAAGAATGAATGAAATTTGGCGGAAATGCGTTCTTTTGCTTCAATGTATTCGGTTTTCTTTTAGAAAATATATTAATTAAAATAATAAATAAGTTTGAAATCACTGTAACACTCACTGAAATACATCAGAACGAGTAAAATATTCTAAATTTGTTTCGATTCCATTTCCCTAAAAAATAGGTTTAAATAAAAGGATAAAAATTGAAAGTTGAAGAAAAATAGTTTCTCTTGACATACAAAGAAAGTTTCTCCTAATTTTCTAACTGCTTTATGATAGGGTTGAACAACAGGAAACCCAAGAGGAGTAATCCATTCAACAGGTTTTCCATATATTTTGGAAACAATACGCGCACATTCTGTGAGCCAGTCCTGAATAGATCGCGTTTCTGTAAACATCTCTTGAATCGAATTAAAGGTTTTTTGAGTTAAATATATAGAAGCAGAGAATGCTTTAGATTTGGGAAAAGCTTCCGTTTCTTTTAATCGCTTATAAATTTGCAATTTTGCACCAAATCGAGTGACGCCATAAACATAAGTCATAACCGTTTGTTTAACAACTTTTCGCGAAACAAACCCTTCGAGTAATTTAGCGATTTCGACGTCATTTTGGGCATCTTTTAGTCTTTCTCTTTCGACCAAAGCTGCGACATCACTGTACACATCCTGTGGACGACTGGCCGGATACAAGTTAACTGATTCAGCTCCTGATTGGTCCCGACCGAGAGCTGCGTAATGTTGGAGACCATTGCAGGATCCGTCTTGATGTACAGGAAAGTGACACATATATTGAGTCGGATCTGGACTCCTGACAGCGTTTGCGATCTCCATACAACACGCCAATGTCTGCCATTGCTCTTCACTATTGGTCCACCACTTACTGCCATCCAATGGATTGTCTGCAGAATCAATAATTAACGGCAATATTTCGTTTGCAAACTCGAGTCTCTCAGATATTGGCGAACGCTTCTTAAGACCCGTCAAATTGATTAAATGTATTTTAAGCCAATCGAGTCCATGCGGGCCCAGTGGCTGTCCCTTTGCGAACAATAGCATTCCACGCGAGAGATCACTTCCTAAATGATTGAAATGAGGCGGAACGGGATATACTCGGCCGCGAAAATCCATGTTATTTGGAAACCAAAACACTTTATTACGAAACTTAAGAAACACAAAAAATTGAGAAATAATTTTATATCATAAAAAACTTGAGTAAATATTACGTGATTTGCAATCGAGAGTTTATAAAGACAATCACACCATAAGCTATACATTTCTGCCTGTTCTCGCTTTTGTAGCTCACGCTGACGGTAAGTATTTATTTTGTCGGCCTTTGACATAGACCTGAATACGTCAAATCATTATTTGATGAAATATATGTTAAATTATAAGTTTATATGAATGACTTACTGATCAATTTTAGGCAAAGGAGAAAATTCTGATTGTGGTTTAGGTATACATAAACTCAAGTTTCCTTTGTCTTTGAAATAATGAATCGCCAAATCCAATATCTTTCAAGAAAATAACATAATTATTCATTTTTTTGAAAAATTAAATTCAAATATTTATATAACATATCCATACTCTAGTGTTGACAATCCAGGGACACATCGAAAGACTATTAAGGGAATCAAAACTTGGGTATAAATGCTGATTATTGTAATTATTGAAAATCCATTTAGAATTCATGTCAGGCATTCTCACAAAATCAGTAGTGGTTAACAAATAGCCACCAAATTGGGGTGAAATCCAAGGCGTAGGTGGACATAGCATTGGAAGCATATTCATGTCGAATATTAAATTTCCTAAACATGACTTTCGAAATAGCTTTGGAAGTATTGGATGACTTCTGATTTCTTGTTTATATTTCAAGTTTCCGATGCATTTATATGTAACACAAAAAGCAGACACTTCTCTCTTTTGAGTGGAATTAATTTTGATGACATTGGAATCAATTTTGATTTCTCTTAGAATCAAATCGTAGAGAAAGCGCCCGACACCCATTTGCACGTGAAAGGGCCATATCTTATCTTTAGTATCATTATTATAAAAATGACCATTTTCTACCATTAATTTCTGCCAATACTCTCGTGGATTCAATTGCCTTATAAGCTCTGCATTTTTGAAGTACTCCATATACTTATCATAAAGCTCTTGAAAATCTTGAGCCGTTCCGTCTCTAATATGAGTCTTTATTAAATACCTTAACATTATTTTTCTGCCTAAATCTGAATACAAGTGAGTCATTGATTGACTATAATATTCACTCATATTAGCACACATTCGAATTTCATCAATGATCGCATCGATATAGTACTGCACGTCTAGAATAGCTAAATATGGATATATAGTCATCCCATTCATTTCATTTGCCTGTATTTGTAATGTTTTCACACGTCGTGTAAACGCGTCTTTGAGTATAGCTCTCCATTCACTGACAGTTTTTTCCCATCTTTGCTGAAAAATAGACTTTTTATCGTCATTACAATCCGTTGAATCATTTGATTCCTCAGAAACTATTGATTTTATAGTAACGTTTCCACTAATCTCTAGAGCGAACTGTTCTTTAGCCCACGACTCGAGAGAATTTAAATCTACGCCTTCGGAGGGATTGAAATGTTTTTGTTTTACTTTCATAATAGGTTTCATTAAATTACACGAATAGTCATTTGGAAACCAGAGCTCATTAGGTTTTAAATTAGGACATGAAGTGTTCAATAAATCCATTATTTGATTCTTTTCCTGCAAATTGATATAACACTCGCTGAACAGTTGTTCGGGAATTAAATTATTGGCTCTCATCTCTTCGATTATAGACAACACCTCTTTATTTGACGGCTTTTTCATCTGTCTGGCGATTGACAGCAGATAATAAGCATATGATTGAGTGTTTGGCGAGACGTTTGTGCTTTTCATTAAATGAAGTACTTCTTTAATACGAAATGTTTTTCCTCTTCGGGCCCAACCTTTCAATAAGACGTTATAAACAGAGACATCGATTGGGTTCTCGTCTCTACTCTTTAGAGCCAAATCATGATCACTAAGAATAGGTTTTTTGAAGGCTTTTGATCGGTAGTGAAGTAAAACGGAATGAGCTCTTGATATCATATCTCCATAAATACAGGCGTGAATATAGCTCTTTAGACTCGCTCTAAGACTCACCACCTTTGCAGAGTATTCCATCTCTTTTAGAGCTCTTCTCACTTCCTCTTGTTTTTTCGCTAATTTTGTTTGTTTTGTTTGTTTGCTTTTCTTTGACTTTATTTTAATCTCTTTTTTGTCAACACTTTTATTGAAACTATCATTGAGTTCGATATCACTTTCCTCGACAGCCAATTCATTGGAATAGTTGTATTCTTCCATTTCTGGGTCTAAAACATTGAAATTACTGATTGATTTCTTGTAATCAATATCATCCATGAAATCACTGACACCTTTGATATGATTTTCTTCTAAATCTTGAGGCAAATGATTGTTTACATTAAGAGAAGAATTGTTTTCTGTATTTGTCGACAAATGTTTGATTTTAGTTGTTTTGTCGGAATTGGAGTCAATTTGTTTATAAAAAATGGTTTGATCCAAATCTTTGAGAAACTGTGGAAATCGTTTCACTTTTAGTTTAGGAATTGTTTTGCTTTTAACTGAGTTTTGGTTTGTCTTCACTTCAAGTTTTGATATCTTTGTGGACATTCTGTTATTAAATGTTTTAAATATATTTACATTCAATCGATTCAAACAATTGCCACAAATTATTGTCTTTTGGCTTAAATATGACTGCATTTCAACTCTTTTTCAATTTTCAATTTATTAAACTATACATTAATTGCTATTTAACTATAACTTTATTTGAAAACATTAACAAAAACAAAATATATATTTATATGAATAAAAAGCAATAAATACACAAATTCACGTGTTTTTACACTTTCTATAAGTATTGAATAGAGACTGTACTCAGAAAGACTCTAATACTGGTCTAATGCAAAGGTTCGCTCTGTTCTGTAGTTTCAGAAACTAATGAATCACAAAAAACTAATTTTTCTTTTTACTTATTAAGAGAATTAAAAATTATTAGATTTATAAAAGAATTCCGAAAAACTAATAACTGTTAAAACGAAATTTGTTTTGCTTACAATTAACTGACTATTAATTAGTAAACTATTTGCAAATGACATTCAATATGACCTCAAACTATACAGATGTTTATCTCATTTTAAATAATGAATAGATCACTATTTAATGGAGAACTGCATTATTGGTGACTCTTTAACACATAATTAAAAGCTTTGAACAAACTTTTCAAATATCAATATTTACATTAATATAAGTAATAAAATGAAAAACTTTTTTAATTAATTTATTAATTGAATTTTCTAAAGAGAAACACATAATACATAACTAACATAATTATTCTATTAATTAAAGCGTTGATCGCTATAAGACATCACTATAAGCGTATCACTGATCAGACATGATAGCCGATGAGATGTCTCTTCCCGATGACCTCTCCGACGAAGAACCAACAAATCACTTCCAAACCAATGAGGTAATTAAGCCAAACCTCTCTGACAGGCAATTTGGTCCACTTCATAGTAACTCCACTTTTGATAATATTACGAAAAGAGTTGATAATTACTGGTATATCTGTGGGACTCGGAGGCATTAATTCCACTCGAGCGTAACGAACAAATGTCCGCAGTTTAGGCTTTGATCCTATCGTCAGATCATTTTCATTACATTTGTTTCATTTATAGAAATAAATAAATAAATTATAAATCTTACTCTCGATAATGACCGGTATTTGTGCCGATACTTTCGTAACCAATTTTGACGCCATTTTATGTCTTGTCTCCACTAAACCATTCACTGAATCAATATTTATAAAAGTGATTCAATTCAAAGGTCTTTTAGAGCGCTATCTCTTAGAAATATAGTACAATTCAATAACTAATTAGAGGTAAATATTTTCCCATAAATTATGTTATAAAATGATGAGGAGTGGGAGTGGAGGTTAACAAATATCCATTGGACACAAAGTTAATATAATTATTTGAGGTAAGCAGTGGTAAAGACAGATATTCTTTGTGTTACATAATTAATGGATACAAAGGGTTATCATATCAATAACTGTTGAACAGGGCCGGAACCGATGCGATTCCTACTTTTTTTTGAGCTCAAGACTGGACAAAAAATATTAAAGGATATCAAATAGGGGTCGAACTAAGTATCCTAATATCCGAACGACCCGAACCAAACCGAACATCGGTTCGGTTCTGATCGGATATCAAAATTTAGCCTAAAAGTAAATCTTTATTCAGATTATTTAATAATAAACAAATTATTGAGTTTTAAGAATTTAGGAACAGAAAGTTTCCATTAGAAACTCAAACATTAGCATATATTTCCTTAAGATATGCTATTTTTAGAAAAAATATTCCCAAAAATCACAAAATTAGCTGAATTTTTGGTTTTTGCATAATTTAATGTTTCGATTAACAAAATTGATTAAAATGTTTTTAAGTAAAAACTTCCTGTTCGTATCTTGTTTAAAAATTTTCAAGGATTTTGTTCAGTTCCTATTAAAAAATTATTTAAATAAATTTTTAGATTAGTTAGGATAAAACATTTTTGAAAAATTTTCGGTTCGGATCGGTTCGGATATAAAAATTTTTCCTAAGTTCGATCCTTAGTATCAAAGGACCAAAAAGAGATATATTTTACATATTTTCCCAATACTATACACAAAATTATATACAGTACAAGTGAATCAATTTTTATGTTAAACTTACTTTCTTTTTAAAGTTTGATTAATATGTAAAATTGCCTTCAAATACAGTATAATAATAATAATTTTTATTCATTTTTACGGATAATATTAAGGAAGAATTTTAAAAGCTTTTCAAAACTGAACAGAATTTCCGAAAATTGGACTGTAAAGCAGTCTTTACGCTTGCATTAAGCTTTGGTAAGATAATCACTTTAAATGTTTATGTATTAAAGATTAAGAATTGAATGTTTTAGCATAAAATCTGAGCATTATTTCACTCTTAACTTCTTAGAATTTAAACCCAAATAATTTGCGTTTTTCTTGTAATTTGAGTTTAAGTTTTTTCGAAAAAGTATTTTAATTGAGTTTAAGTTTCCATATGTTTGTAAATGAAAGAGTAACTCAAGAGTAAATGTTTGAGTTTAGTCAAAAAGCTCTGCTCTGAGATTATTTATTTATACAAATATTTGTCATATTTCAAGATTTATGGTCTGACCACTCGAAGAAGCACTTTATGTCTGAACTTGAATTACAAGACCTGGTTATAGTTGAATCTCAAACTTTGCAAACCATTAGAAAAATTATTCAAAACTAAATAAAATAAAAATATTAATAAGAATTAATAAAAAGCAATAAGAAGACAGAGTCATAAATGTATTCGTTCTTTTATGAGTTCGACTGTAGAATACAGTATTTAATGACTAGATTTGGTTGGTTAGGTTGAGTTGGTGCCAAGAAGGGTGCTATTCCGGATACTTATCAATACATAATATATAAGGCTTCAACTTTTAGTATTAGGATTTTTGTAAATTTTGCGCTTTTTACCAAAATTAGCGTTAATTTAGCTCTTTTTGCTTAAAGTTTAGCACTTTTTTTGCTTAAGAAACCAATGGTATATTTTTCTTTCAAAATAATCAATACAAATTCAAATTTAACCCATACCCAACATAATACCAAATTCAAAGCCAAGATTTTTCAAACCCTTGATTAAGATTTTATGAGTATTTTTGTTTCAATGGGGGATCAAAAACCCATCGGTTTTCGGAAACAATTTTTTCTCAAAAAGCGTTTTCGGCACAAAATTTGAAGTTTTCAAAAAACTACACCCAAACCATACCTGGGCAAGGCATAGGGGTTGACCATACCTGGGCAAGGCATAGGGGTTGACCATACCTAAAAGTTTTTGAAAGTAAAAATATCGTACTGTACCGTGATTTTCTTCAACTTTTTTCAAAAATGTATCCCTTGGTCCCTATGGTGTATTCGATATTTTCTGAAAAATTGAAAAAATATCTTTGGTCCACCTTTGATTTTGATTAAAAATTCAGTTTTGGTTAAAATTTTAATTGTTTTAAAAATTTTTAATTAGACTAATGCTTAAATGCATCAAAAAATTGCATTAAAATCTATAATTTTTAATGATAGGGAGAAATTTTAAAAAAATTTGGTGTGAAAAAACTTTTTGGAGGAAACACAATTTTTGACAAAATATTGCCTATTCAAACCTATTAGTTTTGACCCCCTCTAAATTTCGAGGAATCATGAAATGAACCCCACCACCAAAAGTTCGGAGCTTGCCCAGGTATGACTCAGACCCAACCCATGCCCAAACCTAAACCCAAAATTCTTGCGTTTTGGTTTCAAACCATCACTATTCTGTATCCCGTTTTTATGTGGGCGACAGATCCTGCCTTTTCAAACATTAAAATACCGAAGTGTGAGTCATTTAGCCTTAAATTTAGCATTTTTAGCATGAATTAAAAAAATTAGCATTTTTAGCTTCATTTTTAAAATCGTGCCTTTTTTAGCACTTTTTAGCTTATGAGACCAGATATGCTAAATGTTGAAGTCTTATTAATATATTAAGCATAACATAACATAAGTAACTTAAGAGTACAAGAAACGCACGAAACACGTTTTCTTTTGTAGTCGATCGCACTGTTTATCATTAAATAATAGATTTTGATTTAGAATTGTTGCACGAATTCATATAATAATTGATTTGTCTTTTTATTTTATAATAATATTTTGTTAAATTGAACTTAAATTTCAAAATATATTTCGAAATTTCTATTCAAATTAAAAAGTTTTAGTTTGTCAGTCAAGTAAAAAAGTTAATTAAAATTGAAAGCACTGAAAAGCGTATCTGAAATCGAATCTTAACCTTATCATCGATCTTAAAATGAATATAAAGCACTGATAATTGACTTGATTAGATAAAATTTCTAATTGTTATCATTGTTTTCTAACTTTTAGAGTTTTAATTGAGTTCTACAATGAGTTCATTACCAACTTTCGGAATTTAACTGACAATTATTATAGAGATTAATGTTTGAAAACCTCAAACCAAACAAAAAACGAGTATTTTTTTTAAAGAAAAACAGCTTTATTACAAATAGAAAAATATAAAAATACACCAAATATTATATAAAATTATTTTAAATATTTTAAATAATGGCAGAAGTGAATCAATTAAATCGATTGAATTCATTCTCAATATATTTGTTGCTATAATAGTTCACAATAAAAGGCACTAAAATTGCATTTATGTTAATAATTAAGTTAATGAGATCGCAAAATAATTTGTTGATTACGTACAAGACGTACAATAAATGCTTCTATCGGTGGTCACAGTCAGGTCACAGTCTGTTCACATTGGAGAAGCATAACTACAATGAACACAACCTATAAATTGCTAATAATAATAATTTTGATTTCCAATATGTTGATGTCATTGCACACTATCTGATGTCTTTTGATGAGCAAATATTATGCCTAATATTTAATTTACAAATTAATTCTTAAAAAGTTTTAAATGTCTTTAAGTCAATATCGGATGTATTTATATACAGATGAGACAAATGTATGAGTTAATGAAAAATGCAGTAATGATAACAAGTGATGTTTTGATGCTTGTGATGACTTATTTTGGCCTAAATCTGAACTCAGTTTCCTTCAAACGAATGCTTTGGCATTTTGAGCAATTAATAATTTACAAAACATTTCTTATAACTTAAACTATTATTTCTCTAATGACTCGTCCGTTTCTATTAGAAGAGTATTCAATTTCTTCGTCATATGGAATGTGATTCATTTTTGACGGATCCATAGCTGGCATTAAGTTAGGATCAGCTGAAAGGGGATCAATCATTTCCATTCCCATAGCAGTTCCATATGGATTGCCGGTCACGTCATCATAATAGGGCATATCTATTAAGAAAGAGATTTCATTAAAATATAAGTTAACTATTTCTTAAATAAAACTAACTGTAAGACTTACGCATATTATTCTTTCTATTCATGTTCAATGTGTCCTCATTTAAAGGCTGATATCCTTCATGTGGATAATAGGCATAAGTGCCCATATATCCGTTTGGATCCATTTGCATATGGGTACTGCCATAACCGGAGTGATAGGACATAGCATTATCATTAGGGTTGTCGTGCATCATATCAGACTTGATCATTGTCCAGAGTTCACTTTGTCCTGTTTCAGTGCTTCCACTAGGACTTGGGTCACCGCCTTCTCCTGTTAAGTAGTAGTTTTGCGATACATGTCCATTAATAGAACCATTAGTAGAGGAATAGATTGGCGGTGAAATCTTATTCATATTTGAATTGTCCACGTCTGTCATCAAACCTATAATATAGTCAAATAAATCCAAATTAATTAAAGCCAAAACTTATTAATTAAAACTTTTACGAACCTTTGTTATCATGTGAAGCATAGAATGGTTGACTGATTGTCGTTACTTTAGGCCTTCCAGTGGTTGAGTCAGATTCGTAGTCCTTTTTGTTGGTTTTGTCTTTTCTTTTCCAACAACAACACAAAATAGAAGTGACAACTGCCAGAGCACTAACACTTGCTATTAAGATAACACCTAATAAATGATCAGTTGTTAAACTTTTTGTTTCTCTCGCATAGATAGAGTCCATTTTGACGAGATGTTCGTATCCACACCACGAGTCATTGCTTTGCAAACATAGAATAACTCTAATATCTGTGATTTCTTCGGGCGTTGATTTCAAGTAAACATTTTCCGAGTTCGAGATTATTTGAACGGTTGTGAGTTGTCTCCATTCGGCGCTGTTTTCATTTCTTACTTCTATTTTTGCCACCAATTTGAGTGACACGTCATGAGGCTCTACATTGAAGACTAATGTATTCTTTTCTCTGTCATAAAATGAATCAAAAGCGTTCGGCATATCTTTTAAGTTGACTTTAGTCGTAACTTTCAAGTCTTCAGAATAAGGGCTATAACCTCGAGGATTAACAGCTAATACACGGAACTGATATTCATGTCTTGATTCGAGACCAGTTATTTTGCATGGATTTAAACTACGACATGATTCGTTACGCCATCGCTCGCCATCACTGAAAGTGACCACATATTCAGTATTACTGAAACCACCATTGAATCCTTCAATCCATCTCAATATGACAGAATCAGAAAGTACTTCAACCATTTCCAACTGCATCGGCATTTCAGGCGCAGACTTCTTGACGAGTTTTATTATAGTCTTTTCGTCGTCATCACCAACAGAATTAACAGCTCTACAGGTATAGTCTCCGTAATCGTTTTCTTTAGTGTTACGTATAGAGAGTGTTCCCACGTGAATGTCATCTCCCATATCACTACTATTAGTACTATATCTATCACTATAATTGTCGAGAATCTTTCCTCTGAAAAACCATTCAAATTTAGGCGCCGGATATGCGGACATTTTGCACTGTAATACTGCTGTCTCTCCAAAGTCAAACGCCACCCGATTATAAGAGTGTCTCACGACTGGAGAGTGTTCGACACGAAGAACTGTTTCTGATTTAGCACTTTTTCCAATTTCATTATCGAAGAGACAGGTATAACGCCCCCTATCACTAGCCGACAGACTGTTTGTACCCTTTCTTGTCATAGCCTCAAAATGCAAAGTTGTTTGGATGTTGTGTACATTAGCGTCTTCGATCTGTTCTCTCTTCTCAACTCTGAACTGTCCGCTGTCAACATTTATTTCTTGATCATTTTGTAACCAAATAACATTAGGCTTAGGTTTTCCTCTGGCAATACACGTGAGCTTAAAATTTTTATCGCCTTCTTTTGCGATGAATTGAGGTTTCATTGAGATGACCATTGTTGGCGGTTCGTTCACTGATAGATATACAGATCCAATGGAACCTAAACAGAGAATAAATTGCATTAATTGAAAGCACAAATATATGTTGCAAATTGTTAGTGTCTATCAATACCTTTTCCAAGAGAGTTGAACGGCTCACAGAAATAGCGTCCCTCTTGACTCACGTGAACTGCTATAAAGGTATAATTGATGCGTCTGCCCAACTCTTGTTGTTCTTGTCCCTCTCGCCACCACCTATATTCTGGTTCTGGATAACCAGGAGGTTTGGACTGACACGTCAGCGTAAAAGGTCTTCCGGCGACTGCCACGGGATTTATAGGAAATATTTCGGTGATTCCCGGCTTATGTTTGACTCGAATTTTAACAGTTGCGTTATTTGTTTTTTCGACCCCTTCCTGAGCACCGGAAGGCTTCAAGTTAGTGGTCGCGATACACACATAGTTTCCCGAATCTTCAGCTCGGATTTGATTTAATACTAACACAGTTCCAGTTTGTTTGAACTGAGGATCGCCTTCTTTTTCCCAAATAACTGTATGTGGCTTTGGATTCGATGCTATATTACATTTAACATTAAGAGATTCATCTGTAACAGCTTCACGTTCTGGGACAACATTAACTTTGGGTCCGTGTAAAACAGCTAATTCTAGGCTTTCCTTTCCTGGTGTTCCTCCGATTCCATTATCTGCTATGCAGTCGTATTTTCCAGAGTCGTCAGGCTTTACGCGAATTATCGTATGATTATTAGTATTGGTTAAAAGCTGTCCATTTTTCATCCAACGAATACTCCTAACCGGAGGATTAGATTCGACATTGCATGTCATTTGGGCATTTCCATCAACTGAAACACTAAGAGGATTATAAGGTCCGACAGTCACTCTCGGCTTATCTGAAAGAAGTAAACATAGTTAGTAAATATCAAATACAATTAAAATCAATAAAATTTCATACAGTGAACTGTCAGTGAAACGACGGCCTCTAATTTTTTGTCTTCTCTGGTGGCTCTATTCCAAACAGTGCACCTATAGATCGCACGATCCAATTCTAGTGATGGTTCAATGGCTAAAGTATTAGAAGTTGGTTTATCTCTTGTGCCTCCTTTTGATATGAGTCCCTCTAATGGCACATTATCGCGATACCATTGTATTAATGGGTCAGGACTACCGCCTTGGCTCGAACACGTCAGTTCAAAAGGTTCGCCTTCTTTGGCTACCGGATTAAGTGGAGTAATTAATGGTGGACCGGGCGGTACTGTCAATACAAAATTATTATTAATGTTGATTTTCTGAATCAGTTATAGTGAAGACTTACTGAGTATTGTAACTACATATGAGAGACTCTTGACCTCAGCACCATTGCCAGCTTCTTTGATTTTACACTCAAACTGTCCATTATCTCTATCATATTGTGCTCTTTGTATTAATAAATCATATTTTCCTTCATTGGTATTATGATCTACACTATAATCAGATTCAAGTGGATTCTCATTAATGGCCACTGGATCTGTCTTTTTATTATTGGTTCGGTGCCAATAGTATATTAATTTATTAGGATTAGTTCCAAGCAATTGAGGGTTAAATCTACAATCGAGTCGAATCGTTTCGCCTTCGACTGCATCTTTATTACCTGTAGGCTCAGAAAATTGTTGAGACCAAACCCCTGTTAGAGAATAAGAAAATAACTTTAAAATATTTTATTATAATAAGATTTCAAATACTCTAAAGTAAGACTGCTTTAGGCGCAAAAATAGCAGGCATTAGTCGGATCAATGATGCGATTCTATGACAATAAGTACTTGAAGTTACAGTACATTCAAATGTTATACAAACTATTTTAGATTAAAGTTAGGATCGAGTTAAATATAGTCTAGTTTGACAATTCAAATTACAGCCTTCATCATGATCATGATCTGTTGATGATAGGCTCAAACACAAACCCAACTAGAAACCCAACTACTTTGAAAGGCCAAACTTCCGTGCGATGTGGATTGCCTATAATGAGCCTTTCATACCTATTACATATTGTATAAGTATTTAATCGCATACTTTACTTCAATCACATCTCTAATTCTGGTCTAATGCCATTTTAGTGTTATTATTACTTATTATAGTTATAGTGTTGCGTAAGACTTAAGCCAAAATAGAGAATCTTGAGCTATTTCCTGGCCCTACAAATTACAATAGTTTCGCAAATAAGGTTCTCTCAAACTATAATATCTAACTTTTTTCTGTACTTAATGAAACTTTGAAATTGTAAAGCAGTAGCGAAGCCAACTATGACCGGGCTGTGTATCCCCAAAATGCCTTAATGAGAGCCTTGCAAATGGGTGTGTTTGCCATGATTTCCCGCTTTAAACTACACAAGACTAGAAATTATGACCAAAATAAAGGTAATCGCTGTTAATGTAAATCTTAGTTAACATTTCATAAAATCAAAGTTATAATAGACTAACGTAAAAAAATACATTTAAATCTGTTGTAATGATTATTTCAGGTTTGGTTTAATTATTTTTCGATATATGCAGTCAATAGTTCATATCAAGAATTTGACTCCAGTCACGTGAATTTTAATTAATCAGTAGAAACACATCTTAAGTTCATTTTAAAAAATAAGTTTGCAGTAAAAAACTGCTTCAAGCAATTTATGTCAATACTCCGGGCTTTTAAGCTTTTTTCCACTGCTCTCCCATTTAATCATTGATAACGCTTATGAATTTGAAATGAAAAGATTCAAACAAATGGGATCTCTTAGTCCCTTAAGATCAGGATTGGTTGACATTACGTTAAGCAAACATGTCATGCATAGCAATTTTACTACAGCATAAAAAACAAAAGTATTGTTTTTATTTCTTTAGTTAATGGTAGTATTGGTGTGTGTGAGAGAGAGAGACAGAGCAAAGAACAAGTCGAGCAAATTATTGTTCTAAAATAGCACTCATTTTGTCTGACTTTCTCAGCAGTCAAGACTATACAATAAATGACATAATGGTTCGCATAAATTTTGAGATTACTCAGAAATTACAGCACACACATTGTCCTTGAAAATAGTGATGCGCTTAAGGCCATCAACTTTAAGCTTATTACTGACGCCCTTCATTACTCCAACTTGGATGGGATGATGACCATAGATATGATATACAATGCCCACAAGAGTATTCGTCGAAGACTAGTCTCTCCTAAGTTTTGCTTTTTAATTTCTTTTAAGACACACACCCATCAAGTTTTAATAAATGCAGTAGCTGTTCAAACTTGGTACCTATCACTCTATGAAAACACCCAAATAAAATTTCTAATATTTTATGCAACTATTAAATTAGAGAGTATTATTAGAGTCCTGACAAAAACTAGTTTTATCCTTATTTTAGTCATTCAGTATATTAGCTCTGGTACTCACTTCCAAAATAGGGCTGCGCTTTAATCGCTTCAAATAACATTTAGGACTTTATTTTATTTTTTAGGAAAATAGTCTATTTTCAAGATATATTTACAGTACAAGCAATTACAAACTTTTCTAAAAAATTGATCTCATACATGAGATTTTAAATGTCAAAACTGTTCTTATCTTATATAACATCGTATTAAATAAATGCTTTTTCGAGGAAATATGTGACAAAAACATTTGTAATGATAATATGTTTTATTAGCTAAAAATTTCTTCTATAAATATGTCACATTTTAAAATTTAGAATTCGTGCTCTTTTCATATTGTTTATGATTTTTTGAACTGATATGAGTCCAGACTAAATATTATTGAAACTAACGATTAATATTTCATTTTAATTGATTGAATACTTAAGTTAACACAAATAGTGATATGCTATGGAATGAAACTTAAACAAATTTGATATACAGAACCGCAAAACATAAAACTGAGGTTTTAATAACTTATCTGATTTCATTATATTTATATAATGTAACATGACTAACATTGAATAGCCTGGAGCTATAAAAGCTAATATTTTAATCCTTAATATAAGAAATAAGGTATGATATAATTGGCAAAGCATGTTAAGTCTGGCCGCTAAGACTATACACTTCTTGGACAGTCACATCTTTTGTTTATCATTGAGTTCAATGTACATATGCCAGTGATTTATGGCAGTCGATTAGATTCTTATAAATACGTGCGAAAATATTTTTGAATTTAATTTTGGCGACATTTCCAGTGATAAATTGGTACGAGTTTTCAATGACATCCATATTAATAACTGGTTTCAAGAAATAAAGTTAAAGAACCTTTTAAATTAACAGCTCTGGTCTTTCAAGATTTGCTTTGCAAATAAGTCGGGATTTTTAGTTTGCTTTTATCGGGAAGTTGTTGTAAATGTAATTTTAAGAGACTTTTGTTCGTTCAAATCGCAAAACATAATACAAAGTATGAAAAAAGACATTTAGTTGCTGTCTGAAAGTTAGAACCACAGGTTGAAAAACCTTTTAAAGCTTGAAATTAATATTCATAAATAAAATGCTTTTATTACTTTGATTTATGATTTCATTTAGTGCTGAAATACAAATTCGTATAATTTATAATCTAAATAATTTATTTTTATTCAAAGTTGCAATTTATGAATAATATATTATATTAAATAAAAAGAATTATTTGTTTTTCGAAAAGCTCTACTTTGAGAAGTCTATATATTATAACTTTGCATAAATCGTTCAGAGGAATAAATGATTAATAAAAAAAGTTATTTTACATATTAGTGCCATTTATCAGAAACATTATAATTATAACAATTGCATAAATTTAATTACGAAATTATCAAAAGTTTCATAAC
>JAUJYT010000661.1:0-16467 GCA_033996565.1 Nanhermannia nana
GAGGTATTGTCTGACGTACGAGTCGATCAATAATTTGTATTTAAGTGTAAATTGTTTTGAGTAATAAATTAAATAATATTATTGTCATTAATGACAACCCAATGGAAGCCATGAATCAGCAGTTTTTTTGTTTAAATAAATATAAAAATAATTGCTTTTAATTATGATTAGAGTCTGGGCGAAGACGTGCTGCGGATGTCGACCGATGAAGTGGTGGGTCGAACCCGACTTCTGGACAATGAAATTAAAATAATGAGAAGTGAAGTCTTGAGAATAAGTCATGAGTTGTCCGCACAAAAGGACAAAATCAAAGAAAACACCGAAAAAATAAAAGTAAACAAAACGTTACCATATTTGGTGTCGAATGTGATCGAATTGCTTGATATCGACCCACAAGATCTCGGAGAAGAGGACGGCGCGAATGTTGACTTAGACTCGCAACGAAAGGGAAAATCAGCTGTTATTAAGACGTCTACGCGTCAGGTATTGGACTCTTATATGATATGATATGTTATGTGATATCGTATTTGATTTGCGGTCTATTGCTATGGATGTAGTCTTCAAATCATACCATACAATAGAATGCGATCAAAACCTAACATCATATTACATGACATCGAACTGACCTCACCTTTAAAAGTGGTTTAAAGGTTATGTCAGTCCAAACACATATCCTTTGATTCTTTAATAATTTTGATGTAATTAATTATTTTCTATATTTTGTTACAAATTAGACATATTTTTTGCCTGTAATCGGTTTAGTCGACGCCGAAAAGTTAAAACCCGGAGATTTGGTCGGAGTTAACAAAGATTCATATCTCATATTAGAGACACTGCCAGCAGAGTATGTCTTAAGATTTTGTTCGTTTACTATCATTGTTATAGTGTTGTCGTTAAAGTTATATTTAGACTCATATATACTGATACTTAAAGTTTTGTTACAAAAAATTAAAAAATGAAAGTTCAATGGACTCTCACATAAAATACTCATTCAATAGATTTTTAATGTAAAGCTATATTACGTAAAATATAGACAATATGTAAAGTACAGTATATGATGGACAACAATGCATTTCTATAACATTGATAGAGTTGAGCACAAAAACTATTCGTTTTGTTTTGTTTAATATGAATCGAACATTAATATTGATTTGTTTATTGAATAATAGATATGATTCTCGGGTCAAAGCTATGGAAGTGGACGAACGACCCACAGAACAGTACAATGATATCGGAGGACTTGATAAACAAATACAAGAATTAATAGAAGCAGTTGTGCTGCCGATGACTCATAAAGAAAAGTTTGAGAACTTGGGTATTCAGCCACCAAAAGGAGTGTTACTGTACGGCCCGCCCGGAACCGGCAAAACCCTGTTGGCGCGCGCATGTGCTGCACAAACAAAGTCAACATTTCTCAAGTTGGCCGGACCTCAGTTGGTCCAGATGTTTATCGGCGACGGAGCGAAGCTTGTGAGGGATGCATTCGCCTTGGCCAAAGAGAAAGCGCCCGCAATCATATTCATTGACGAACTCGACGCCATTGGAACCAAAAGATTCGACAGCGAAAAGGCAGGCGATAGAGAAGTGCAGAGAACAATGTTAGAGCTGTTGAACCAATTGGACGGATTCAGCTCTAACACTGACATCAAAGTGATTGCAGCCACAAATCGCGTCGATATTCTTGATCCGGCACTTCTGCGTTCGGGTCGACTCGACAGGAAGATTGAATTTCCACATCCGAACGAAGAGGCGAGGGCTCGGATTATGCAAATCCACTCGAGACGTATGAATGTTGACAATGAAGTCAATTATGACGAGTTGGCCCGTTGTACAGATGACTTCAATGGCGCCCAGTGTAAGGCTGTTTGCGTTGAGGCAGGAATGATAGCATTGAGAAGAAATGCAGGATCTGTTACACACGAAGACTTCATGGATGCTATACTTGAAGTGCAAGCAAAGAAAAAGGCAAATCTTAATTATTACGCTTAATAGTGCTGTAAATTAATCTCTCTTTTTGATAATATTTAATAAAAAGACATTTTAATTCAATTTTAACTGTTAAATATATTTATTGATTATTCAATGACCAAATCTTCGAGCATTTCCTGGAGAGTGATTTTTGGCGCGTCGTCTTCCAGTTCGTCAACGTCTACAGCCATCGTATTTTCCATTTTCTCTTTATCCGCATAAATATTGACGTTCTGTCTGAGCAGTGGATCTTCTTCTAGATCTTCCATGAAGTCCATGTAATCCCTATTTGTAGAGCTGCCATCAGAAGCCTTATCGATGTTCTCCATGCGTCTCAACTTCCACTGTCTCTTTCGATTTCGCGAAACTTTGTCTCCGAAATGCTTTTTCACAACAATAGCGTCAGGAATTTTACCCGAATTGTTTTTTTCGTATTTCTCAAAGTTTTCTTCATTAATATTAGCCGTAGACATATCAAAGGCGAGCGCTGTGTCACCCGGTTTTAGTAAGTGTCCCAAATGTGTTCGCGTATGAATTTGATTATCGCTTCCGATCTCATTAGACCTTATGAGCCAAACATCAGCCAAAACATGCTTTTCATACAAAATTCTTTTAATAACAGCAATAACTAAATTTAGTTTCAATCAAAATATTACTTTCTCAGAGCGCGGACCAAAAGTTGTTTTAACGTCTTGATCTCTAATGTTTTCGACATCCATTACTATATATTCTGTCATTTGTTTACAATTACAAATGGGTCGGAACTGGTTTCGGAAATAGTTTTGTGCCGAAAGTTCAGAGGCTTTCGAATATAATAAATAAAACTAATTATGACTTAATTGATAATAATTATTGATACAGTAATGAAAAGGACTCACTTCGAAGTGTAAACGGGTCGAGTAGATAAACAAGATTTGTGACTCGGGTCACAACACAAATGGGACCGATATTGCCGAGAGCTCGAGATGTTTGTTGGGGAAGACATACGATGTCATCTTTACAAATGGGCACTATTTCTACAGCGAATGAAAACTTATAATTATAGGTATTATTGTGCGTGTCGTGAGATATGAGCTGTTGTGATGTCACATAACGACACGGAACCACTGCTTGGAGAAAGTCAACCAACTTTTTTGCGTCGTCTTTCTTGTCAAAGAAGAAGTCGATTCCCTCGTGAATGGCTTTAATGTTAACACATTTGTCGTGAGCCTTATGTTTAATCAACAACTGTTCCAAATAGAAGAACGTCTTCTTGTGCTGTGCTTTTTGTCTCACTTGAACACATGCTCTCCAAAAGTCTTTAGCCTCTCGTCTGTGGCAGTCTTCACACATGTGTCCATTGACTACATATTCGACAACAAACACCTGTTGAAGTACTGCTCCGCCCATTACCTCTTTCTGAACCGTGAGTTTTATTTTGATTCTTTTAGAGTGCGGTTCAGTCCACACAAAGGTCGCGTCCACTAAATTCACCTTAAATTATAAGTATATTAAACATTACTTTAAATGTGACTCCAATTAAACGCATTAATAATTACTTTATTCAAAGTCTTCAACTTTTTGAGACAAAGTGACAGCAATTCTCTCGATTCAAGTGAAGCCACAACCCATTGACCAATTTGTTGCTGATATCTATTAATATATATCTATATTATATCTGTATTACTATATATCATATCATTCATATCAATAGAAGAGATGATGCGCTCATATAATGTCAAATCATATATTAATAAATGTATTGATATCTTGAATACCGTTCACATCCTTTGCAAAAATAGATCACCACTTGTTTAGGTATTCCTTCAGTGATATCCACTTGACTTCTAAGACATGGGACGCAAGTGTTCGATGGATTCGGTTCTATAGCTGTTCCGCATTGACAGCAAAGGCTTAAATTATTTGAACGTTAAGTCAATTAATATTTATTAATGTAAAACATAATAATACAAATCAATTAATTATTAAATAAATGCATACATTTTTCCCTGAGTTTGAACATCACATCCATTCGAGAGATATTCCATTTCTTAATAAAATATGTTTTCAATTAATTTAAATAATTTTTAAAAATAAAACCTCAATATTAGTGCTGAATATAACACATGTTTTATGCCTTTTTGTAGTGCGTGTTATGTGTTATCCTTTAATACGTAACACTCATGTATAGGGGGAGGGGTTGGGAGGGGTCAAGAGCTAACTTTAAGGCTTAATAAATGAGTAGAGGATTCACAACTCAATTAAAAGTTTGGAATCATTTAATAGGCAATTAAGGAGCAGTTGCCTGACCTGCAGTTCACTTGATCTGTGTTGTGACCACTTTTTCTTTGCGATATTTAAAGAGTTTATTGGCATGAAATAGCACTATAATAACTCAATTACTTATAAACAATTTGAAGTCAACTCGATTTATGTACAGTATATCCGAATCTACTGAAACATGTCTGGACTTAATCGTATTTTAGTATTAAAAAAGGGTCAATACCTTCATATATAATAATAATTTGATCTTTAGCTTTAATTTAATGCATAATTTATATAAAATAAGTTTATTGATAAACATTGTAAAAGAGAAACTGTATATATTTTCATTATTATAACTTAGCCTTAACTTAAACTTCGTTTGTATTTTATTAAAGAGAAATATAATTTTAGTTTTTTTCAACAAAATTTATAGTTATTTAAAATATTGCAAATTACATAAATTGTAAAACAAAGCTCTCAATCGAATTCACTATCACTGAAACTGTTATCTTCAGAAACATCGGAATCTTCAACTATAGTCCGAATACGATTGAGCGTCGCGTGAAGTAAAGTATCTTGAGCTCCATTTCCACCATTTACTTCTTCTTTGACTTGAACCGGTTTAAGTTTGTTCTTCATTTTGAGGATTTCGTTCAAATCAATTAAACCCGAAAATCCTTTTCTATTTTGTGACTCATTGTTCAACTGCTGATTCGAACCTTTTTTCTTGATATTTATATCAAGTTTTGTAGACTGAAGAGAAGCAGAAAAAAGAGATGACGGCGGAGGCGGTGGTGGAGGCGGAGGGAGTGAAGGGGGTGGGAGTGGAGGACAAATCGTGGCAGACAATTGAGTTTCGTTTAAATTAATCGATTGCTCTGTACTTTTTGGAATATCATTCAAAAATTCAGGCGGAGGTAATGGAAATTCTTTCTGCCGATCATTAAAATACCCAATTGATTCTGGGTATGGAGGAAGAGATAATTTGTGATCACTGTCATCAGATTCATTCCTATCAAATGCATTATCGCTCGCATTATGCAAAAGCGATTTTAATTTATAATTTTTTAATCGCTGTAATGTTTGTCTTCGAATTTCATTGAATTTTTCGTCAGCCTTTTTATCAACCTTTTTATCTTCATGTAATTTACAGTTTCTCTTTGGATTCACTTTATGGTGCTTTTCATAATTCACTTTTTCATTTGTTGCTTTCATTTGTCTCTTTTTTTTCTCTGAAATCAATGATTTTCTTTTATTTCTCAAGAAAGCTCTCTTTCTATACAAGTTGTTTAACTTTGTTTTAAGAGATGATAACTTGTTTCGATCACTCGATAAATTATTTTCAGGGTTAAAATCGAGAGTTTTGAGTTCTTCCTCATCTTCTATCGCATCAAAGAATTGAATGTTGTCGTCATTTTGCATATTTGTTTGCAAAATAACAATTTTCTGTTTAATTAGTTTTTCTTCTTCGAAAATGATGTCTAATTTTGAATCTAAAACACTGATCTGCACCCCACAGATATCACTCTCGATTCTTTGTAAATCACTGTTAGAAGAGCTGCCACTCAACTGTTCCTGAATTTGGTCTCTTTGAAACTCTTTAGTTATTTTGATTGAATTCAAAAGTTTAAGTTTTTCTTGACTGAGAAATAACTCTAACTTTTGTAGTCTCGTGAGCGCTCCCTTTACCTCAAAGGCCGACTGACCGAACCTGTTTTGATCGGATCTCATTCTCTCTGTTTGTCCGTTCACTAGTTCTACTGTTTTCCTATAGTATTCCTGATAGAGCTGTTGCAACGCTTCTGTTGAGCTTAAGTATTGTTCTTTAGCTTCGTTGAGTTGTTTTTGAGCCTCATTTTTGACTCTTTCGCCCAAATCAGGGTTTTTAATAACATTTTTTGCTTTTTCGATGTCATTATACGCCAATTCTCGCAATTGTAAGAATGGCTGTAATTGAAAGTTATAGAGTTCTGCCAAAGCTATCGAAACATTCGCTATCACTTCGTCTTCAATTACATAAATTGTAGTCATTTCTAAAAGAGTTTCTGCATTAGATCTTAAGTTTATCACTTCATTCAATTCTTTCATTGTGTTGTTCAATAAATTTTCGAATCCCTTTAGTCTTAATTCTTGAATATTTTCTTCAAAATCTGACAAAAAGTCGACTTCGAATAAAACCGCTAAAAGAAGTTTTCGACCGCACAATAGAAGCGCTGAATCTAAATAGTGTTGAATTTGTTGACAAAACTTCTCTTCATTTAAATTCAAAGATTTAGGACTAAAACGTGTTAAACAAAAGAAAAATTGGAATCAATTATCTCTTAATTATAATAACCTTATTAACAAAAATAGACATTTGTTTCATCATTTATTGATATATGAATTCATGCAAACCATGCAAACAAATCATTTTTCATTTAATTTTCATTTTTGGTATAACTTAAAGAATGATTAATGAAAGTTATAAAGCAATTAATGGATTAAATGATTGAAATGTGTGTCAAATAGTGTGTAAATGAAATCAATGTCAGTGCCATTACCCGTAACCGAAATTGAATGCAAATAACCTCAGAGTAGAGTTTTGCTGATCAATGAATTCATTGATAGCCTCAAAGTGTTGGTTCACTTCCGGGCGAACTAAAGACAACTGTTGGTTAAGATTCTGAAGACTTTGCAAACTATATGACAACATAAGAAAGAAATATTAATATAACAGATAAATAAATGATAGTATAAAGTATATCAAGACCTGAGAGAACAGGCCATAGACTTAGGCGTGCGATCAGTAGCTCTTCGGGTGCTTTCAATACAAGTAATTGCAACCTCTGTCTCGATCTCATTATAAGCCACTAAAAAGCTAAGTTTATCGCATTTGTTGTGAACATCATTAAATATATCACTTCTGAATGCAATCCAGTCTTCAAGACTGTGATGAGTTTCAAGCGATTCTTCCATTAATTTATATTTAAATTAATAGTTAATCAAAACAAACTCTATATTTTGACCGATTTTCATGGGATTTAAAGAAAATGAACATTCATTGCGTCACATATTGGGCACTATTTGTCATATCTCGTGACACTATTATAATAATAAATATTTTTATTTACTTAGACTTACGATTATATTTATGTTCACATACAACGTAACTGACAACCGACCTATTTATAAGCCCTCTCGCCCCCTATAATGCACGCATCAGTTTACAAAACGTGGCTTAAGTTTTGAGAAAATGAGATTCACATAATTAATGAACTATTTTCACAATAAAATATAATAGTTTTCTCATTATTTTAAATGCACAAACTTTTGGTGAATATCTTTTCAATAGTTTTAACAATTTAGTTGAGATAAACCATAAAAAGAAGCTTTTTATGCATTTTGACCATTTTTATTGACTATTTGACTATTGTTGCCATAGTTTTAGTGGTAACTGTTAGCAAAGTTGTATTAAGGAATATATGTTTAAGTTTAGCTCATGTAGGAATAAGTTAGAGCAGCGGTGAACCTGACTTTTGTATTTACTGTACCCCTTATAGGTCTCAAATCTTTTCGCGTACCCCTAAACTAGTAAACATTTAAAGATTAAATTTAAAGCACATTTTTTAATTGTTTTATTAATAGAAATTTCAAATGAATTATCGAGAAGTATTACATCTTGTGATACATAGTCCACTAGTTCGAGGTCTCATTTTTGTTTAAACGCTATCTCAAAACATTATCGATATTCGACTTATTTCTATTTTTAGTTTTAAGACCCGAAAGCGCAGAAAACGCAATCGATTTGATGGTCTCAAAACACAAGACATAATTGTTTTGGGCAATCATTAGGTTAGGTTTCGATGAAACCATATTTTCTAACCTTATTCTTAACGACATCACTATTTGTAACTTGACTTACAATTTACTCTTTAAAAGCCTCTCTATTTAATGACTATTAACTGATATTAGAATCAAAATCAAAAGTGATTTATCTTACACTTATATCAATAATACTTATCTGTCGTACAGTATTTTTATTAATAATGCATTCCTTAATACAGTTTCTTTCTGTACAATGGAAAATACTGTATTAATAAGTCTTATTATAATAATGAACATTCTTTAAAAGAGTAGTAGTTTTTACTTAAAATCAAACAATTCTGAAACTAGTTTCTATTGATATGATTTTTTTTCTCGATTAGACTATATTTCAATATTTCAGAATACTTTCGTGTACTACCTCAGACCTCACCGCGTACCCCTTGGGGGTACGCGTACCACCATTTGGGAACCGCTGGCCTAAAGAATTATGCCTAAAATGAAAGGTTTACACTGTAAACCTTATATGCGCACCACTACTTAATTAGACAATGCATAATAGTAAATTCGGTAAACTATGTTATCTGACCAAAATAGGTTTTCTAGCTTAGTTTTCTAGGTCGTATTCGGTAAAATTCGGTCACTGACCGAAAAGGCTCACCAGTATATATCCTTTAATAAAGTAATTCCTTCAAAGATCAGCCTTAAAACAGGTATTAAAAATTTTGCGATCAAAAGCATAATTTTCAAACTTATATAATTTTGAACATTGTTAGCGTTGAGCAGGCTCAAAGGCTCATCCTCAGACAATTTTTCAGGCTCACAATTTGAACCAGGCTCTAGCCTGCTGAGCCTGAAAATTTACTCTCTGGAAAACTGTATAAATATCACGAAACAGACTCTCGAAAGACTATTCAAGCTTTAATGTGTTCGGAATCCATACTTAGAATAAATATTTAAATTCTGAATAAATTATTATTTATTTATCATTTATTATTTGAAATAAAACTCCATTTATTTGTATTGAATAAAATCTCATTTTCTTTAATTTCATTTACTTAAATTCACTTACTATTCAATGTCAGACTTGCCACTGAGCCTGAAAAGCTCGAGCCTTGCTCATCGTTATACATTGCATACAAAAACTTTTGTGATCCGCAAAATTTTCTTATATTCCAAAGTGCTCACCAACACAAAAAAGGTTGAGAACCGCTCGTATAAGTTATTGTTATTTATTTCTATAGAAGTTGTTTTAAGTTATAAATTTGAAAAATTGTAATTTTAATAAGCTTTTAGTTTTTAAACTTAAATTAGTTTTTAGAAACATAGATAACACAGTTATATCTGAAAGGTAGATTCAAAATTTTGCATTTTTTGGACAAACTATACTTTATAATGAACCTGTCTCGTAATTATACTTGTGGTGGATAAACATGTTTTCATATTTCAGAAATGATGCTGAGATATAAGAATTTTGTATCAAAAAACAGCTATTATAAGGTGTAAGATGAATCATACTTTATTATATGAAACGCACAACAATTTACAATATATTCATAATCTTTTTAAAAGTGAAACTTCTTTTGAAAGCAATATTATTAGCATTAAACATATTGAATACAATCTGCTAAAACATATTAATTAAACAGCCAAACAGGTAGTCACAAAGCGCGCAGCTATTGATTGAATAGGATGTGAACATTTCTCACATTCGACGCTCTTTTAAGTACTTGAATCCAATACTATAGTAATGAATAGTATCACAACACACGTCAACTTTACTGTTTAGAACCCAAATACAATGCTCTTCAGAAGTGATGTTGTGCTTTGAATTCAATTCTGGTCTCTCGTTAAGTTTATCCCATAGTTTGTGTGATATGTATTCACTTAAGAAGTAAAAGTGTAACGAATTGTAGACAAGACTCACACACAACGAGTGATTAGAAAGAGTTCTGATTTATAATGGGTGTGGAGTTGAGTTGGTTTTTATGTTCAAGTTTATGATGACATTTTGGAAGCAATAAAGGCAAGTGGCGAGTGGTCACAAATATAATCCTTTTCTCTACTTCTTATAAGATTGCTTTATGTCGATAACACTTTTTCTGTTTTTACTCCTTAGAAGTTTAGCTGTTTATAGCTCTGTATAGTCTGCTTTCGCAACTCTATGTTTAGTTGAATAAATTGGTTCTTACTTTACATCTATCGCATCATAAATATAATAAATTGTAATAAATTTTTATTTAAAAGCCATAACTCTAATAGTTATACATTAATAATCTTATTAATCATATTATCATGTAATCCATGGTTATTATCGCATTCTTATTGTTTGTTACGGTTTGTTATATCAACACAAACGCTTCAAACTAATAAAACCGCTTAATATAAAAAAGTGAAGAATAATTGACATTTATCTTAAAATAATAGTAATACAGTATTATAGCTTTCCAGGGATCAGTTAAAATCCATATTTTCTCCCCTTTTTTGTTTAAATTGCCTCAACTTCACGATAAACTCTCATTTGATTATAAATAATGTCTCAATGTATTTAATAAACAATATATGTATTGATTTACTGTACTATTGAGTTGAGGTGAGTGTTTTGGAGACTTACACTCTCGAGTCTCGATCGAAAATCTCTACTCTCGAAATTACTCTGTTTGACTACTTTCAATTTTTTAAAAATTTTAAAATAAACTTTATTCGGTATTATTTATGTTTATAGATATGAATAACATTATTGATTCTTACATTTAATCTTTAGGTTAAAAGTTATAATTTTAAAATTAAAAAAGCCTAAAGAAATTGTTTATTACAAGAATCCAGTTATTTTTGCAGTAGATGATCATTAGCAGGGATGGGATATTTCGGGTCAAAATTTTCCGATTCGGGTAGGGTATTAAGGCCAAAATGAGGACAAATTTTGGTCAGCATTCGGTCAAGTTTTTAAAGAATATCATATCCCGTACAATTACTTTTTATTAAAATTAAGAAAATATGTTTAAATTGAAGAGTCAATAAACAAAAACACGTATTTTTCAAATAAACCACAGAATGCTATGCACTGGTTTTTGTATTTGTATGACATCATGTAGTGGTGTCTCATTGGACGAAACACAGACAGAGTGACATTAGAAAATCAGTAGTATAGATATTGAGACATCATTAGTTATATAATACTTTTACGCTCAATTAATTCTCATAATAAGAATACTTATGCTTACACTGTAAGCCTTACAGTACATTAACAATGATATAACGAAACTTCTAGTAAAAATTGAATTGAGAGTACTTGTGACAGAACTTTCTGACGTTGATATGTGCAGGATATGTGTTTCCTTATAATGAGGCTTTACTGAACAGCTTTAAAATTTTTAGAATTTTATGCCTAAATTCTTGGAATAATTTTCGATTATTTTTGCATAAAATGTATTCATTTTCTGCAATTAAAATACTGATTTTTATATGAAATGAAAATTACAAATTCTTTATTTAGAAAAAAAATCATAAATAGTTTGAACTATGTTTTAAAAAATAAGATGTCTTTAGTTTTTGAGCAGTAATTATTCTATGTTTTCAATTCTATTAACACTTTAAGTTATATAAGAATAATTGAGTGTATTTAAGATGAATGTCAGTTAATATAACTTTATTTATTTTTGCCATTCTTTACTTATATTTAGGTGAAAGTAGGCATTAAAATAATGTTCAATTCCATTTAAAATGTTGCGTTTTCTGCTCAACAGATTCTCCATTTAAATATTTAAAAACTTAAATATTAATACTATTCATCGTAAAAGAGCCTACATTCACCTTAAATAAGAAAAGTTAGGATAATATCAATTTTACTGAGAAAAAGAGCTTAAATAAATATATTTCAAGTTAAGTTGTCTTAAAATAAATTATCTTAAAATACAAATTGTCTGAATATGTTAGTCTTGGTTCTGGTTTAGCAAATAGAATAATCGCACACAAGAACGTGAAACAACATTTTCAAAAAGATTAAATACATTGTATTTTCTGTAAAGTTTATCAAAGAGTTAATCTGTATTTAATCTGTATTTAAGAAGTCTATTTTGAGAAACAATGCGTTGAACTCTAATTATTTCTAATTAAAATTATTTCTACGCTTAATAAAATTCTGGGTAATTAAATGTTTTCTCTTACATAATCTTGACTGCTATCCAGTGAATCGATATTCTATTTTTATATCTGAACTCTTATACCCTATCTGTCAAAAGCATTAATTTATAATTTAATTAAACACTTAAAATAATAATAATCCTTTCTGAGAAACAAGAGGTTGATTTCAGAATAATCGGGTTATAATTTTGAGCGCAGTTTAAAATTATTTTTGTTATCGATTTAAGTCATGTCAATAATTCACAAAATCCGAGAAAATTTGACAGAAATAATAATCAAAAACAAAAAAGAGTTGAGTAATGTTATCAACATCTCATTTTCTAATTTTTATAAACAATTATTATAACTTATTTTAACTCAAGTGTTTATCAACTATTGTATACAATAAGAAATTTTCATAGAATAACATCTTCTTTTGTGATAAATGGTTGAGCTCTGCTTTCATTCATGCCAAGAGTTATACACTAAGAGAAATTGTCAAAAGAGCTATTAATTTGACGATTATTTTGCTTAGACATTAGTTAACATTTATTAATAACATAACATTTTAATCTAAAATAGTAAAACCATTAAAATAACATCAATTTAAAACATGAATTTAGCATTGAATGAATTTTATTAAAAATAGTCATTTGAAGTTAATATGTTATTGTACAGTACAGTACATGGCATAGTATTGATGGCATTCATGCTTCATTATTGTACAGATATATTCAAATAAATAATAAAACAACGAATAAGTAACTCAAAATTAGTGTAAATACAGGTAAATTATTTTAATTATACAATAACAGGATAAGCCTATAACCACATTTTAGTTCATTTTAAGATTTCAAAACTATTAATTTCAACTTCAGATCTATTATTAATATATTTTTGGATAAAAATAAGCCTATGATCTGATTTACAATTGATTTACAAACCATCAGCAAATAATTTTGTAAGTGAATGTTGTAATTAATCATCTTTAAATGCAATCAAGATTAATATGTTAATCACCAAAATTAATTGAAACTTCGTCTCATTTCTAATATTGCTAAAAGTTGTTTCTAATTTATGACATCAACTTTTCTCATAAATACAAACCATTTTTATGATTAGATCATAGCTTAAAAGAAAAAAAGTTCATTTGGGAATTCAAGCGAACTCTTATTAAGTCAATTTGAATATATTTACTGCATAAGTATTTTCCAAAATTGATGCAATTTTTTGCAAAAATTATGTACAAATAATTTTTATTAGCTTTTTCGTATGAAATATACGTTTTTTATGATACAAGACTTTGAAAAATTGTGAAAATTTATTTATTTGACTTATTTTAGTTCATATAGTGTTTCATTTCATTTTTTTCTTTATTTGAGAAAAATTTTAGAGTTTATTTATAGATTTTAAGCATAAAATCTAAAGTGAAACTTGGATGAAAATGAAAAAACTTTAATTTTAATTTTATTCAAAGAATAACTGTTATATGTACAATACCAGTACTATAGCTAAACAAATTAAACCAGAAATGTTTATAAAGACATTATTGAATCAGTCAAACAATAGCGTAACTACAAATACCTTATTGATTGATGGATTTGACAAAATCTTTATTTAATGAAAATTTCATCAAAAGTTTGACCGTAATAAAAAAAGTTCTTTCGCTTACGAAAATAGGAAGTACAGTAAACCAAATAAAGTTATAATGTCATCACTCCTGAAATGAAGAGAAAAGATAAGGGTTTGTGTTTGCATTTTGTGCAGAGTTTATTTAAATATACACAATAAGTCTCGCCCTATTTTCACCATCACCCTGTACCATCACTGTACATTCCAGGATTTTGCATAACTTTATTTGATTGACTGTATTGCATTAGACTTTCAGAGGCTATTATTTTTTAGTTGTTATTTAAGTTGTTCTTTGTAATGAATAAGCAATAAGAATGGTTCACAACTGTTTTCTTAATAAAGCACAGCTATGCGAACCTCAATAATAATTACCGGAGTATTGTTTATTATAATATCCTCTGTTAGAAAACAATATATATTTTATTTTGCGACACGACATAAGACAGCAGATATCTCATTACACGTGCACTTTTATAACAACAATTATTTAATGTGTTGTCTTTTTTAAGACATTGTGTTGTGTTGTGTTCACTCTTTCTGTAAACTTCTCGCCACGTAATAGGTGAGTGAGCATTATATAGCAAAAAAAGCCTATTTCTGTGATGGAAAAGGGGACAACCCCGTTCTTGATTAATTAATTAATACGAATTTTTAGATTTCGAATTAATTTTTATTATTCAATATTGTTTAATTCAATAATACAATATTAGGTTTATGTGAGTCTTTAAAAAAAATTCAAAAATTCGTATTAATTAATTAATCAGCAACGGGGTTGTCCCCTTTTCCATCACAGAAATTGGCTTTTTTGCTATATAATGCTCACTGACCTATTACGTGGCGAGAAGTTTACAGGAAGAGTGGTTGTGTTATTGAGCTTTTTGTTTGATTAATGTGTTTAGCTTAAGATGCATTTAGAAACCCCCTAAACCTGGAACTACTTATAAGGTTCTATTATTTTAAAAAATAACATTATTTTGATATTGAAATTATTAAACGTTTTATTCATTGCTTAAAATAACATAACGTTTTCTTCGGCCAATTCCCTATTGAGAGGAGATCTCACCTTTAGCCCAGAGTTAGAGTGAGATTTTTACAGATTTTCACTGTGTTGGCTGTGGGTGAGTGTTAAATTATGATTTCTAAAATGATCAGAACTGTATATAAAAGCTTTTTAAATATTAATTACAATTGTATTAATCGAAAGTTTTATGCAGTAAGCCTGTTAAAAATACTTTTTGAAAGTAATTATGATTTAATATAGCTTTTAATTAGTGTTGGATCTATTTCAAAATTTTATTTCTATTCTATTCCTATTCCTATTCTTGAAGTCATTTCTATTCCTATTCCTATTCTTGAAGCCATTTCTATTCCTATACGTATTCCAGTTCCTGAAAATGATTCCTATTCCCAGAGAGGCGACGCTCTCAGCTCTAGCTCACGCTAAGGTACCGAGCGTTTATCGAGCTAAAGTGCTAAAGTCAACAAAGTTACTTATTTGAGAAAGTTTTTATTACACTTAGGTTAATTTAGGCAAATATACGATAATATGTGCAATTCTATGCCAAAATTATACAAAATTGAATAAATAAATAATTTGCGTGTAAAAATTGATGCCTTGTAAAAAATATAAATTGATATGTAAAAATATAATTTACAAAAAGCGCTCGCCCGAGCGTGCTCAAGCCTGAAAATGTTCCAGGCTCGGCGCTCGCCAGCGGCAGCATTGAGTATCACTACCTATTCCTGAATACAAATTGTATTTCTATTACTTTTTTCATTTTGTATTCCTATTCCTGATATAAATTTTTAATACTATTCCTGACTTCAATTTCTATTCCTATTCCAGTTCCAAGAATAGAAATAGGAATAGGAATAGAAATAATATCTATTCCTATTCCTATTCCAGGAATAGATCCATCACTACTTTTAATGAACAAAAATGGAAACTTTGATGAAAAAGAAAATCATAGCATCATATTTATAATATTTCAATAAGAAAATTTTCAAAGTTGAAAGCATTTGTCAATGATAGTGAATGAAGAAAATTAGATGAAAATAAGCTAATCTTGATTTTGAAAGAGCTTTATTTTAATGGCAAATTATATAAATTATATGAGTAACTGATATAATGATGTGTGAGATGGAATTTAAATATTTATCAGCTTTAACGAGCCAATTGTCTTGTAATTCAAAATATTTTTATTTGTGTTGTAACTTATTTGATACTTTCTGTTAGTCTTTGACTAACAGATAAGTTGCCTTTTTGTTAGTCAAATCATTTAGCTTTTCAAAACAATTACTCAGAAAACTATAGTTTCATAAGTTTAGAATTTAAATATTATGCTATTATACGTATTTCAATAACAGCTTAGAAAACTATGAATACTAAAGTTTCTAAAGTTATATTAATTTGAATTTTATCTAAAATTTATTTTCATATCAACTTATATTTTTATATTTTATCAATTTTTTAGTAAGTTGTGGTTCATATTTCATGTGAATAATTATGGCAAGATAAGAATTGTTGTTGCCCAACATTCTACGCCATTGTTGTTCTTTAATGCTTACATTTGGTCTATTGTTGAAAAATAAAATCTTTAAAATTTTTTATTATTATCCTAATCTTTAATACGATTAAATAGCTTTAGAATTACACCATTAAGCGCAATGCAATTTTTATAAGTAAGCGACGATTAGGAA
>JAUJYT010000662.1:0-16467 GCA_033996565.1 Nanhermannia nana
CCATTTTGTGGTGCCTTTGGAGTGCAAATCGGCAATAATTCTATATATTTATATTCAATAACGTGTTCAATTACTTAAATGCAATAACAGCTCTACCATCAGCTCTACCCTACCCTACACTTACTCCATAACAGGCTTTATCAACCCTAAGCTATATATCGTTATTATCCTAACAAATTATCGTTTAAATTAATAAATCAATTAGTGTTTGAGTTTTACTTTTTTAAAATGTTTATTAGAGTTTAAGTTTATTAAGTTTTGATCCAAACATTATCTTATTAGAAATTAAAAATTAAGGAAAAGATTCCGCGTAACCGTATCTCAAAAGTTCTGAGTGCGATTGGAAGCTAAACTTAGTCTCAACACAACCCACTCTTTTCAGTAAAATAAAAATCCGATCACTACTCTATTATAAAAAACTTTAGAATTTAAATGCAGGTACTCTATTATATATATCTATTGTCGTTCATTGAATAACTTTGTTGGAGTCTTTGTAGCCACAAATAAATGCTCTGATCTCCAGCGCTGGCGTTCACTAAGCCTCGGAATCAGAAACTTTAATTCTTAATATTGAGTAAATTGTGAAACAAAATTTTTCTTATATCTAAACATTTATCATGAATTGTCATAACAAAAAATAGTTTCCTTGAACCCAATTTAGTATTAGATTTCTCAAAAAATAACGGATTCATAAATATTTTATTACAGCTTTTTTGTAGTTTTCTATTTCTATTTAATATTATCTGAGAAATGATCAGATTTCGTCCTAATCTGACCTCAAACACAAAATAACACAAATCAAAACTTATAAACGAGTTTCTCATTCATTTTGAAGCATAGTTTGAAGTAATTATTGTGCAAACAGTGATAGGAAGTGAAAGCTTTGGAATCGTTCACAACTTGGTTTCAAAATGAAACTGATTTTGCTTTTAGTTATTTGTTTAATTGAATCGTTTGAATGTCAGCAAGAAATCTATTTGGGACCATTGAGTTCTTTAGGTGAGTACGAGCGAAGTTCACTGTCTTGAGTTTATTCGTACCGGCCGTGGTTCAGGTAATATACAGTAAGTCATTATGTGCTCATACTATAGAAGAATGATCCCTAGTGTTGGACAAATCATAGATATTTGAAGTCTAATCAATATCTCATTTGATGTTTCGTTTAGAAAAAATTTCTATTTAAAGAAAACGCATTCTTAGAAATTGAAAGAACAGGTCTTTTATAACAAAATATTTAAGTCCTAATTAAGTTATTTGTGTATAGCTTTTGATTTTAACTGCTATTCATGATTATTAAATAAAAAAACTGAAAAAGTCTGACTACAATTTGTATTCATGCAAAAGACGCTTTAGATATGCGAAAGAATCGGTCCTTTATATGAATCAGATCTCTGACACATCAGTCAAACACTAAATAAGTTAACAGAACAGAAAATGTGAAAACTTTATATTTTAATATTATTTTATTGTTATACTATTATTATTCTATAGCTCATGGTGTGAGTGGTGAGGTGTTTGCAATCAATGACAAAACATTAAGATTAAAGAACTTCAATTATGACGGACAGGCACCGACTGCATATTTCTGGGGCGGAAATTCTGCGGGTAATTGCATTACTTGATTGACTCATTTTGGCACTAAATTTCATTTGACATTCAAATGATGAAACATTTTATGAATATTTAATAAAATGTTAAATAAATTATAATTTTTATATATTAAAAAAGATTAATTTTTATTCTGCACAGCACCCGATCAAAAGGGATTTATTATTCCTGATGAAAGCGGTTCAACGCAACCATTGAAATCTTCGGGATATCAAAACGCGGACATCATTATTAGACTACCGGCAGGAAAATCTCTGCAAAACATTAGATGGTTCTCCGTTTGGTGTCGAAGATATAAAGTTAATTTCGGGCATATTATGCTTCAGTGATTTAATAGTCAACTGTTTTCTTTTTCTACTATTAATTTCTTTTATTAACTAAATTGAATGACTTCAATAGAACTAACAATCTTTCAATACCAATACTAACTTTAATTAATGTTTATTTCATGCATTTTTAATAGTTCTAAACTTATAGTTAAGAGATGAAAAGTTGTATGTTTTCAAATTATTAGAACTATAGATATTCAATATCTGAAGCCAACAAGAAGTGAAGTGATTGAAGAATAAAGTTATTAGACTTCTGTAAATAATAATAAATACCTCTATTAAAGTTTGACTACAAATATTTTATAGTTTTTATTGCTTTTAAAATGTAAATCAATTAACAAATGCATAAGAAGATATAAATTCTCATTTAAAAGCTATTACTTTTTTGTATTGTTGGCTTCAGATATAGAAATATGATCACAACCTAAAACACATTTAAAAAGTTTTTAATTAAACCTCAAACTAATAGAAGCGTTTTATTTGAATAAAAAAATTTTGGTCATTCATTCAAATAATTTCAAACTTTAATCAATCGAATTAAAATCTATCAAAAATTTACATTTGTTTTCATTGTATCAAAGATTACATCCAGAGAAAAGTAATATTGAAATATTAGCAAAAAAAATAACTTTTACAATTTAGACTAACTTAAAGTGTAGTCCATTGAATAGTTTTGCAAAAAAACCAACTCTTAAATGAAAAAATAGTATATTTTGAAAATATTTTACAAAATTATGTCTTTTAATAAGACTTACAGTATTTGCTGATATGAATAATTATAAACAATAGATACGAATTAAAGATCAGAAGTAATTAAGTTTTACAAGTTTTGAATAAATTAGTGCCATATTTTTGGTTGAATTCTTCATATTGTTTAATGTCATCAGTGCTAACACTAGGCTTCACAACATTGAGACTGATCACAAAATCCTCATAAGTAATACCTCTCATCTCATTTTTATCGATTTCATTAATTCTGTGAATGTCTTTCATTAAATCGCGAAACGATTCCATCGCTGACTCACGGCATAAGTCTTTCATATCAGCGCCGGAATAACCTTTTTATTAAGAGAGAGAGAGAGAGAGAAAGAATAAGTGACAGTAATATTGTGTTAAAATTGATTTAAAAAAAATAAATGATAGCTAACCGTCAGTCTTAAGCGCCAAATCATCGATTTGTTCGTCCGTTAAGTTATGTTTTTCAGAATCAATACAATTCCTAATAATCTGTTTTCTGGCCTTCATGTCAGGCAAAGGAATGTAAAGTTTTGCGGACAGTCTCCTTCGCGCCGCATCGTCGAGCTCTTGTGGCCTATTTGTGGCGCCAATTATTAGGAGCTGTTCATGGCTTTGAGTGGACACTCCTTCGAATTGCGCTAAGAATTCAGTTTTCATTCGTCGCGAAGACTCATGTTCTGTATCACAACGACTTTTGAGCAATGAATCGATTTCATCGATGAATATGACGGCCGGTTGTCGACAACGCGCCACTGAAAACATGGCTTTAATCAACTTTTCTCCCTCTCCTATCCATTTAGATGTTAACGAAGAGACCGTTATTGAGAAAAATGTTGATTTCGTTTCGGACGCAATACACCTTCCAATTAAAGTCTTTCCAGTTCCCGGCGGTCCGAACAGTAGTATTCCTGTTTTTATTTATTTTAATAAATATGTTATTAAGAAAAGTATTCTTTAATATGATTAATATTAAAGTAAGAAATATGAGGAACCTTTAGGAGGAGCGCGAATACGTTGGAAGAGATCGGGTCTAATGAGAGGCACGATTGCGATCTCTTGTATTTTCGATTTTGCGAACTCTAATCCTGCGATATTAGACCATTCTATTGGTTCCAAATTACTTATTATCTCACTTTGAATCGTTTCAATCATAAGCGGATCAATATTTTTAAGTCTTTCGTCACTTAATAACTCATTTTTATGATTCACAGACTTTTCATCATTGTTTGCTTTGATTGGATTTTTGAAGGGCTGTTGTCTCACATTAGACAACACTTTCTTTGCTTTTTCTATATTCATTGAGCCCTTTCTCACGTCGTCCACAAGTTTTCTTTCGAGACCAGTCATAAAAGGAGTGCGCGAACTGTTTCCTATTTGAGTGTCTTTCCATTTGTTATCACTATTATTACCGTTTATTTTTGCATTAATGGGAGAGTTCTGTCCATTATTTCTCTTAAAAATTCCTGAAACTCGAGTCGGAGATGAGTTTTGAGACAATACAAGTATTGACTTATTTGGTGTCGAAGTGGAGGCTATAATACAATTAAAAAGTGATTCAAAATAATCTATAATTATATTAATATTAACCCATTTATCAGTTAATTTACCCAAATGTCCGACTTTTGCGAAAATATTGTTTTCGCAGTGTTTGGTTGAGTTGACAACAGATATGTCACTCATTTGCACATCATTTGCATCGCTTTTATTCTCGTTATTATTCGACTCTTTATTAGTCTTCAATGCAATAACTCTTTCGCCTTTTTTAAAGTGTTTCATATCTTTTCTCTTAATATTGAATTTTTGAAACAGATTTTCTTCACTTAATGAATACAAATGTGATTTCCATTGATTGTGTTTCGAACCTCTTGAGGACGTATTCGCCCAATGATTGGCTGGACTTAGAAATGTGTTTTTGCCATCTTTTCGATCGATTTCTTTCGACAATTCATTCATTAAATTGAGTCTTAATTTATTGAAAACCTTTTCCTCGAAAGTGTTTTGCAAAGCATTCAATTGAAATAATTTGCTTCGAATCGCATCTGATTTTGATATTTGTTTATTAGTCTCACAATCGATCAGATATTTGTAGTCATCATCTGTTGAGCTGTTCTTCTCTTTTGTGTCCATTCGTTTCAATTAATTATTTATTAAAATAAATACACTTTAAGTACCGTATAAAGGATTGCAATTAATTTAATATTGAAATCAAATTTCGAACTATTATTCAAATCAAATCTCAATAATAGAGAAGAAAAACATTTAAAGAAAAGCGCTTTAAATACAACTTTACTTATTATGTGATTCCAAATGAATAACTGATATATTAATTGAATACTATTTAAAGCATGAATCTGTTGAGTCTCTAACATAAAAAGTATTAAAGTTTTATTAAAAGTTAAGCTTATTTTGAATTCACTCTCTTTGAGGTAATGAATAGTGTTTTGTTTAATAAATAATGTTCTGAAATAAGTTACAGTATGTGTGGTCTGTGTTGAACATAATATAAGTAATGTTCATATAATGTGAGTTACATTCAAATTGTGACTCAAAACAGCGAAACGTAATTATTGTAAACATATGTTTAGTATTTGTTTTGAAATCTATTGAATTAAATAAACTGAAAACCAATTGAGTCTATAATTAACTGATTGTTTGCCGAGAATGGCCTCCCGTTGGTCGACATCACGACTAATAGCGGAACACAAAGACCTTCAGGCGGTCTGTTTGGCAATCAGTAACTGTGGCAGATGTGCGCTCTCTTCTCGTCGGTCCATATCTTTGATTGACTGCAATAGACCTGAACTTATTGAACACCGAATCAAAAGAGAGACCAAATGGGACTCAATCGCCACCGAATTCAATCATTTGGACAGCAATTTGTTGGCCATCACTAACGCACAAACCGTTCAAATATATAATATCGACGCAAACATCAAATCTGGTATTGATTTGATCTCATTTTTAACTCAAACTAAACTTAATTTAAAATATATTTCACATGAAATGCCTGACAATTACTGTTTCTTTTCTTTTTTATCTCTTTTTTTGCTAAAGTTTTCATTAACTTAACGAATATCTGATTTACGAATAAATACAATTAAATTAATAAACGATTTTAACATTTGTTGAATAGCATCAGAGCACAGCTCAACTCTAGCCAGTCCTGCAGCTAATGGTGCAAAAGAGTCCCAAACAGTGACACTTCGCGGACACACCCGTACGATAACAGACTTAAACTGGTCTTACAATGATGTAAATGCGTTGGCGACCGCTTCTTATGATAATAATATGCATGTTTGGGACATAAGAGAGAGCCGAAAGCCTGCCGTCTCCATGAGTTCAGTGGCCGGTGCGACACAAGTGAAGTGGTCCAAAATGAATGAAAACATATTAGCGACCAGTCATGAGGGAGATGTCAGGGTTTGGGATAAAAGGGTAAATATTTTTTTAATTTTTTAGTCATTTTGTCTGTTCTGTTGAGTGTTTAATTAGATTTAAGTTTAAGTATAAAAAGTGGACTACAGGTAAGTCCCAACGCATCTTTCAATATTGAGGAAGTTTTGTGTAAACCATTTTAAAATGAAAAAAATGAGAAACATATCTCTATCACAAATAATTGTTTAATTGATTATTTTTAGAAAAATAATACACCGATACATTACATAACTGCACATTTGTCTAAAATAAATGGATTAGATTGGAGTCCAAACATATCCTCACAATTTGCAACCTGTAGTCAAGACGGAACTGTTAGGGTATGTCTTTATAAAAATTGTTTATATTTGTTTTTATTAAATTAGATTCAGATTTTGTATACATTTTTATTGTATAGTTTTGGGATTTGACAACTTCTAAAGGAAAGCCTGATATCGTATTAACAACAGGTTTACCAGTTTGGAAGGCGAGGTTTACGGTTTGTAATACTAATGCCAGTACTATTTTTAATACTTAAGATTCATATCTTATTTTTATATTCAAATAATATGTAAAGCCTTTCGGCAATGGACTGATCACAGCACTGGTGCCTCAATTGCGTCGAACGGGAGAAAACAATTCGTTATGGATGTGGAGCTTAGAGTGTTTCGAACAGCCTCTCCACTCATTTGTTGGTCATTTAGATGTTGTTCTCGACTTCGGCTGGCATTACAAGAATGATAACGATTATGAACTCATCACTTGGTCTAAAGATAATAGTTTACGCATTTGGAGAGTTGACCCGCAACTGTTGATTCTGCAAAACGATAACATTACACAATCTTTCGATTTTGCCAGCGATGACATCAATGACAACCAAAGTAATAGTTCGAGTCCTGCCACAGACGAGGGAACGGACTCGAGCGCACCCATGAGACCATCGACTTTAGACTTGAAATCAAACACAACAAAACTGAACTCAGAAAGTGGAAGGACTGCCATCTCATCGCATGATTCAGATGTGAAGAAACCACAAACTCCTGAAACGCCAATTAATTCAGTTGTTCCGAATCTAAACCAAGAATTCTCATTAATTAACGTCAATATACCGAACGTTAAAATTGAAGAAATGAATGTAAACAAAAGAGTTTGTATAATAACAGCCACAACATCGATATCGTGTAGACTAAAGATGACTTTTCCGGCCGGGTATGAAAAATAGAATAAGTGGGCGTTTTTGAAATTGAATAATTCAACAAATAATTGAAGCAAATTAGTGAAACCAATTTCAAATTAAAGCCTATTCTTTTATTTAAATTTTATTCAGTTTTTATGAGAATCGATTATCTCATCTCAAACTTGTAACGTAAAAACTAAATCTCTATCAAAAAATGTTTTTTAAGCCATAGAAAAATACAGAGTAAATCTTCAAATAGACAAACAACAAATGTCAGAGTATGTTTCGGTTGTTATCTTCGTGACTGAAATGGTTTACCATTATATGAATGTTAATACAAAACCTTATCTTTTATGATAATGTTTGTCCTATTATTTTTATTTAATAAATTAAAGAGGATTATAGAGCGTGTCTCACCCGCGATCATATTTATAATAGTCTTCTATAGAAATATTCAATTTTCTGCTTTTAATTTACTTATTTTTCCAATTTTTTTGTCGAAATTCTTAATTCTATAGTTGAGACCCTTCCATATCTTTATGATATGATCCTTCATGTAATCAATTGACCTTTGCTCTGACCACTACAGGTCCAAAAACTTGTCCCGCCACGCCTTCAAATATGGGCTCATACTTATGCTTGGTTTACAAAATTATCTTATTTTTATTTGATTAGAGGACACTTTTATCTTTAATTTGATTTATCATCTATCAAAAGGTATTCAATTTCAAAAATACCCACTTATTCTTTTGTCAGCTTTTTGTAGACTGTATAAGAAAGAGTATCTCTAAATTATTATTGAGATTTATTGTGTTCTCTTTTATATATTTAGATACCCTAATCACGTGGCGCCACACTTTAATTTTCTGAACGGGTCAACCACTCCTTCCGAAGAAGTGAAAAAAGAACTTCTAAGAGTACTCCAAACAACAGCTTTCACACAAGTGAAAAGAAATAGGGTTTGTCTCGAGCAGTGTCTGCGGGCATTTTCGGCAACACTCGAACACTTGACTGGAACAACACTATCAGTTCTGCCTCAGACTGTGGCAACACTTGTAGACCTCCCGAACCACCACTATGGCAGTTATTTGGACGCTTCCGTCCCATTTCCCCGCACATCAGGAGCTCGATTCTGTTCTTCAGAACTATTAGTCTGTTTTGGACGTCCGCTACATTTGGAGCAAATGAATGCGCCGTCAGAATTCACTCCTCGCTCTTTGAGTGCATTGTCTGCCTATTTGTCGACACACTATCGGTCATCTCCCACAGATTCGGTGAATGATGCGATTCCATCGATTTCTTCTTTTTATTTCGATTCATCTAAAAGAAGGCGCTATAAGACTAAGCGACGCAATCATTTCGGAAAAACTGGTTCTTCGCCTAAACATAAAAGTTCAAACTGTGGTCCAGTGTTTGTATTCTCAGTTTCCGGTTTATTACCCATTTCTAGGACATTAGCAGAGAATGTAATTGATTTTGTTTTTAAATTTTTATATAATTAAAATAAAACAAATTTTACTTACAGTATGTGCTGAACACAAACCGAGATATAGTGACGATGTGTGAAATGAACGCTAAAGTCGCCAATACTTTTGGGAGACGGGACTTGTGTCAGACATGGAATTTAGTTAAATTGTCGGCAGAGATATATATGAAAAGTTTAAATAATTCTAATTTAATGGAAACTCCGTGGCCTTTACACCCTTTCGGCAAAAAAATGATTCAGTCATTGTATGTCTCCATTTAAAGCTATGTTTTGTATTTATTATTCAATTGTTATTTCTAATGCTATTTCTAAACTCATAGAATCGATCATTCGGTGCTTAAATGCAATGATATACAAACTGCAGCAATGCTTGCCTGTGCTTTTCATGCGCCGGACGTTAAATCAAAACTTCCACCAAAACCATCTCAACCCGGGAGTGGAAATAATTCGGTTTGTGATAGTTTTCTTATTCACAGCCTTTTAAGTATTATAAATATTAGAACTTCTTCTTTAAACTTAAACTTTTTTATGAGTATTGAAAGTTTAATTGTTTTTAATATTACTTTAATTGAATATCACTTTCTACAGCTTTACATCTCTTTAAGGTTATTAAAGGTATGAAAAATTATATCGATTTGAGTTCTAATTAGTTTTCATTTAATTTTCAACCCATACCTCGTTATTCATTCTTAAGTTTGGATTTTTATAAAAATTGTATTTGAATGCAAATAAATAGAACATATCTTTTTTATTTACTGTAAAGCCTGGAAACTCGCCCTATCATACAGTGGGGACAGCGATGGCCACTACTCCTGAGACTTGGGGCGAATGGAATCTCAGTTAGTTTTTCAAACCTATACGCATATTATCTTATGTTTAATGAAATTATTTGATGAATTGATTTTATAAATAGTTTCTGCGGTCGAAAGTTTGAAGAGAACGCGATCTAATAGTTGGTCAGATTTTGCTGAAAACGAGGCGCTCATCACTGGAATAAATAATGCCAGAAATGATAGTTTCTGTGAACAATTGGAATTAGAGACTCATGAAAATAACATGAAGTAAACTATTTTTATCAATTCGTGAATCACTTTATTATATATTTTGTTTGATTTACTTTTCAATCAAATATTACACACTTTCTGTTCTTGAATTTAAATTCAATGATTCCAAACTTCCATTCATTTGTTATAAGTTTAAAATTCACTTAAATGTCTGTAAACCTAAAAAACATTTTTATTTTAAAAGAATGTTAGATTCAAAGCTTCAGCACCAATACGATTGTTATAAACAAATATACGCAGACATTCTCTATCGGTGGCAATTAATGGAAAAAAGAGCTTTAATTTTGAAAAGTGTGACGCCTTCGAGTGTGAATCAGTCACAACTATATCACGTTGGGATAGATTTTGTTACAGAATGTAATAATAGTTTGTGTGAGAAACAGTACAACACATGTCGAGCGCCAAACTGTAACAGTTGCCGAAAACCTACACTTGAATGTGCCGTTTGTCGAATGCCAGTTCGCGGAGCTGTCAATCATTGTGTTGTTTGTGGTCATGGCGGACACACTGTACATATGTATAACTGGTTCTTACAGTCAGATCAATGCCCAACTGGTTGTGGATGTCTTTGTCTTCAAGAACCAAATATTTTTGCTTAATTTATATAATTATTAAAATATTGAAAGTGTTTATAAGAATATTGTTATGAATCAATAGTATGTAAATTAAAGTTTTTAAAACAGTAATTTATATCTTATTTTCATAGCATTATATTAATACATTACTACAGTAACCGTAGTATTACAGATACTAAACAAAAGTAAGAGTTATACACTACACTAATGAAATACACACTCATTCTTGTTTTTAATGAACACTTCTCTGAGGACTTAACCATTAAAACCCAAAGAGTTTTTAACAATATTGTCGCGTATTACTAGACTCGCATAATGTTGCCCTTACCAGTAGACCAGTAAGCTTGAAACTCTAAGCCTCTAAAATACTCGCCAAGCCTACTCTGGACCTAAGCCTAAGCCTAAGCCTATGGACAACATTATGAATTTGATACTAACACTACCATTACTACACACTTTATATTTGTATAATATTTATATTATAGGAACTTGTGTTACGATACAGTTCTGTAAATTCGTTCAACAATGAAAGTATGACTAAATAATTAATAGGGATATTTATGCTCTACCGCGAGCGCAATTAAAGTGAGGTGAGTATTATTTATTTAAGTTTAAGTATAAGTAAAAGTAATAACCTTTTACTTTATACACTTTGAGACACACAATTAGATCTACTTTTTTTCAAAACGTGTATCTTAAAGTGCATCCTAACTGAAAGTGTTATTTAAAAAGTGTGGCTTTGTATGCCTTGTCTTAAATAAGTTTCACTTCTTTATTGGATAATACTTAAGGATATTTGCATTTTAAAAAATTACATCTGAGAATTGAATTGCGAAACTTATATTGATATGAATTTCAAAAAGTGCATTAACTTAATGTTATTATTCGAAAAATTCAAAACACGCATTAATGCTTTGGTGCCGTATTTATAATTAGAGCCTAATTTTGTTAGAATTTGCATTTATTGCAAGTGCACAACAAGTGATATGAAAGTAAGTCATACACTGATACTACAGTAGTATTATAGAGTGTCATATTAGTATCTGTTACAGTATTTCTTACTTCTATGCACAACAACATACTTTTGTATCTGTACAGTAGTGATGAGAACTTTTGATTTTATAAATCTCGATCTCGTCTTGGTCTCGTGTAGTGCAGTTCAGAGTGCGTCAACGCTTGGGGTCAACAATACTATAAAACATAGAACGCGCTTAAACTAGGGTTTAAGGTTTTCGGTATTTCTATTATTATATATATATTTAATAATGTATTTTAAAACTAAATTTTAATGTAATAATTATTTTTTATAACTACGATTTTCCTAAAACTTGAAACTCTAATCAAATCATTAGAAAAAAATCATTAATGAAAAATAAGCGCGTTTTGTGTTTTATAGTATTGTTGACCTCAAGCGTTGACGTACTGGTGCAGTTCGATCTCGTATTTTCACTATATTTTGCATCTCGTCTCGTCTCGCGACTTAGAGTAACTCTTATATTAATTTTGTAACTACTAGCTCTTAGGATTAGGGCACATGTTTTATATTAAAATATTTCAAATAGATTTTTTCAAATTTGAAAAAATTGATTTATTTATAACAAAAAATCTCTTTTAATAAATTTTTTCAAACACGTTTCATCTCGTCTCATAATCTTACCCAATACTTTGTCTCATCTCGTCTCATGATATGAGATGAGCCGAGATTTTGCGAGATTTCTCACGAGATGAGATCACATTCTCAATACTACTGTACAGTACAACAGAATGTAATTAATACAGTATAAAAGACTAAGATTTGTTTGTATTTATCAATGCATTTGAATTGTGGTCTTATCACAGGCAAACCAGACATATGATAGGTTTTGTAGATATTTTTTTGCAAATTTAGAACAGTAGCCAAAGGGCTGAACCGTCCTTTTGAACAGTTCAATAACTATAGTAATACATATGAAAGTAGAGAAGAGTTGTGATGCGCGTGAGATTACATAGAAAATATAATGGCATTAACAATAAATCAATGAGTGACAGGTCATTTATATAAGAGGGCACACAATAAACGATACACGCGCTCTACTCAAAAGGGATTAAACCCTAAACGAATTTGAGATTTTATAGATATAACTTCTAGTATAAGATGTAATGCAATGCAAAGCTTATACAAAAATAACTTCTTATCAAATATTAAAAAAATGGTTGCGAACTATATTTAAGTGTTTCATTTAAAATATCTCATATCAATCAAATTAATAGTTCAGATGTCAATGCTTTAAAACAGTCAATTGTTATTCTGCACCGATTCTCAGACATTTTTGGCAGTGACCCATCTTCTAAGCGATTTTGATCTTTAAAAATGAAATATATTTGTGAAATTAGCTTCTATGACAAATATACTGTAAAAACACTCTATTTTAAATCTATTTAAATTTTAATATTAAACATTTTTGTTTTTTCGTAAACAATTGAAAGAAGTCAAATAATTAGACTCTAATCTGATTTAACTGATGCTTTTAGTTTAATAGCTATTCAAATTCATAGTAATTATTGGCTTCTCTCCTATAATAACGTTACGATATGCAGAGCTATTCTCAACTATTTATTGTTCTATTTAAATAACTAATTAGCTGTTTGTATTGTATTGTTTTTTAACTTTTTAATTACGAAACTTGATATGATGTCTGAACAATAATAGGCTTTATTCAGTACAAGTTTTTAAACGAAGTCAGTAACAAAATAAGTCAATCCGCTTAATGTTTGCATACAAAGCACTCTAAATAAGCTCAAACTTAAATTGATTCCCAAAATAGCTTTTATTCAAATCAAGATATTATGTGAGCTCTAATTGTTATTCATATAAAAGAAAATTCGTTTAACTTATATAAAAGAATACACAATTATTTTGATTCAAACTTTTAATAAATTTTATCTCAACGGGAAGTATAGTACAGTATATGCATAGATAAGTCTTCTTCACATTCAAGCGATACGGTATAAAATCCTAAAAATACCGGAATATTTACCATATCGTTAGAAAAACTAAAAATTTAAGGATATGTATAAGACTCACAGTTCTTAATTAAGGTATTTTGTATTCTTATAAACTATCTAAGAGAAGAAATTCTATTTCAAATTTTCTGATTGAAAGTTAGGATAATCCTTAATTTAAAGGTTATATTGTAATGCATATGAAAATAAGCTTTGATTCTTAAATATATAATTTAAGTTTTTATAATTGATATTCTAATAGTGTTAGTTTGACTTCTATAAGGACAAGACCTGAAGTTCATCATAGAATCTAATTAATGGTGTTTTTCAAATGCATTTATTTTAATGCATAAAAAGTCATAAAAAAGAGTTATAAATTAATCAGTTTTGTGAACTGCACCACAGGCTTATTACAAGATTTTGATTTACTAAAAAACCACTTTAAAAGTTTGTTTGCTCTGGAAATAGAGAGCCATTAAATTATAATAAATTTATTTCTCGCAACTGATTGATATCATTCACTAAATAAAATTCTTTGGCTTGAGTTTAAACATATTTAATAAATTAGTTCAACTATTTATTTATCTTTCATTTTTACAGTTATAACAGTAGCAAATAAGTATTTTAAATTAATTGCCAATTATTAATTAATAAAATATTCATGAGATACCGATTCATTGATCACAGATTAGATTAGAATCAGTTAAATCGTTAGCTTTGCTTAAGCTTTAGTAAAAAAATTTTATAATAATATTTATCATTTGAGGCACTAGTTCTATATATTTAATTAAACTGTGGGAGGAGGATAGCTCAGTCAGCTAAAGGCATAGTCAGGCTGAGTGCATATTATACATGCGCATCTCATATCCTCACCCGCGGGTATTTGCGGATATTCGCATTATTTGGCCGATGCGGAGCGGGTGCGGGCGCGAAAGTTCGCGGATGCGGGCAAGTTAGGGGTAAGGATTTTTGGCTTTTCTTACTTTTACGCGCGAGTCTGTAAGTTTGCTTTCCTGTATAGCAGATAAGTATTACACTAACACCTAACCCTTCATAGAGTTAACTTTAGGTTAGGTATTAGTGCAATATTTATCTGCTATACATGAAAGCGATTCGCGCATAAAAGTAAGAAAAGCCTAAAATGTAACCTCTAGAGTTTATCACCTCTAATAGTTGATCACCTCCTTATTTTATTCCCTTATGGTGTCTGGTATTTGCATTAAGCAAAACCTTTAAAGCATAATAATTAATTTGAAAAAACAATGTAACTCCTGAATTGACCTTTAATAAAGATATTGTAATGGGTTATTTGCTGGTATTTTGCGAATATTCGTAAAATTTAGTTTCGCACGCGCGGGTGCGAGAAATTTAGACGGTGGGCATGTCTAGTGGACATGACTGAGATTGTGGGTTCGATTCCAGGTCGTGTCCACTTCGAGACTTTTCTCCGTGATCTCTGGTTTCCCCCGCCCCTAGATAGTGGATTAAACTGATAATCCATCAGAGATATATATTCAAGCATGATAACTAGAGGTGGATATTTTCGAGAGTACTATCGGTCGGGATCGAGAGTCATTTCGAGTCTCGAAAACTCTCGAAAAATTTTTTATGCCATTTTAGATCAAAATTTTTTGCTGAAAATGCTTTTTATCTGTATCTGATCTGTATAAATGTGAAAATATAATTATAGTGCGGTATATTTAAAGGATAATTAATTTTTCAAGTATTTGAAACTTTATAAATATTAACTTTTTGACTAAATGAGAGTTAAGTGCAAAATTCAAGTTAAGTGAGCAAATACCCTGCTAATGAAAAATTCTTTCAGCTAATATTGATGTACTGGATATTCTGATATTTTGCGGTCAGTTTTGCAATTCGAGACCGCTTGTGATTAAATTTTGTATTTCCTTTGTCCTCTTTCTTGAAGTGGTTCCAAAAACCCAAATTCCCATTTGCATCACTTTATTTCAATTTTACATTAAATATCACTTTAGTGCAAAATTGTTATTTAAAATCTAACAATTTTTCAAAAAAACTTTAACAATGTCACGAAATGCAGATATATTTCATGTTTTTTAGTTTTGCTGATAATTTGCTAATCACATGCAGGTTCATATGCTTTTCAATCAAAACGTCATATTTTTATTGAGTTATAAGAATGTTCACAATTCTGCAATTTTTATTCAAGTTTAATAGCTTTTAATGGTCGAGTTCGGTCTTTCAAGAGTCTCGCGAGACTTTCGATTGCTTTCGATCGGGATCGAGAGTTGAAATTCCCGATCGAAATCGAGACTCTCGAACTCTCGAACTCTCGTACCCGTCTCTAATGATAATCTAAATTTAATTGATAACCCTTCAATTAAATTACGGCTTCTGGAAGAATGGCGTTTAATCGAATAAATGGTTAAACGAGTACCAAAGAGTTACCGATAAAAGTAATAAAGAAGATAAAGTTTACATAAATGACTAGAAGCTAATGATAATTTATGAAATTTACAATAATTTAAAATAACACGAAACAGATAAAGAATTACATATAAAATATCTCATTTTTAAATTTAAATCAAATGCGTCAAAAATTTTTAATTCAAATTATAGTATCAGATAATTTAATTATTATACAGTACATTAGTTCCATTTTTTTAGTGAACTTGTCTTTACAGAAAAAAGCGTTTTGAGTTTTAAAAATGTTGGGGAACCTGGCCTTAGGCAAACCACTATATCTTCCAGGTATAAATTATTGTGTAAAGTGTATAAAATAATATTACGATAATTTGAACTTCTAAAGTCTTTTATGGCTATTTCCCTAATAATTTAATAAAAAAGAGCGCTCTCAACTTGCTTCACAATTTGTATTACTTTCTGGTCTTAACCACTAAATACTTTAACTCATAAAAGAAAAATTATATTTTAGAGAAAACATTACTTAAAAAGCATTGTTTTAGTATTTGGCGATCAATCTGGAAAATTCACTTTAAATTCATAACTATGTGCTTTTGTTGATGAGCTCTGTGTGAAAATTGAAACCAAGTCTACAAATAAACATAAATGTGGATCAATTAGCATCTCATATGTCCACTCAACTCAACTAATT
>JAUJYT010000663.1:0-16459 GCA_033996565.1 Nanhermannia nana
ATTCGTTCCGATCAAAAGAGCCAAATCAAGTTCAAGTACTGTATGTATTGGAAAACAGGCCAATTCATAGCTTAATTTAATTCTAAAATAACCCCACTTACCATTTGCTTCTTAGGCACGATTGAGCTCAACAAAGCCAGTCTTGCAGCAGAACTAATGCCTGTCTTTTTTGCCGCCTGAGCTATTTCTTTCTGCAGTTTCTCTAATTGTGCCTAAAATTAAAATAAAATTAGATATTATTTGAGTATAACTTTAAATACTTTAGTCCTAAGCCTTTGCGCCAAATTTTCAAACGTTCCCTTTTCATGAAACTTGAAGTTTCTCTTTGGTCTCATCGCAGCCTTCAATTCAACTCTTGAATCATAAAATTTATGTTCACCCGAGTCTTCGGTTTGCTTTTCATGATTTAATTTAATGAATTGCTCTTTCTTTTGAGCCCTAATATTAGCCTTCAATGTAGGCATACGTTGGATGAGTTGAACTTCTTTACCAGTTATGTCAACTGTTCGTCCCTCAGCATTCAGAATAAGAGGAGTCGGTTTACCTGATTTCGCTTCTTTACTATTTTCTCTGTTAATTACATAAGTTTTATAATAATTAAGTATTCATTTAATTTATTTAAATAAACATCACATCAAATAAGACCAAAGACTTACTCGACAGTAATTGGACTCAAATTAGGTCTATTTGCGAGTCGGGCTTGAATTTGAGCCGTTAACTGAGCGATACGTGTCTTACTGTCCACTTCAGCCGCAGAGGTTTGAGAGGCTGGACTCGATTTGAGTGCAATGTTTGCCAAAGAAGCGCCGATCTTTACGTCAAATTAAACCAATCTTTTAATAATGATATCAATTAATTAACCAATACTTACATTTAACTGTTTTTTTCTCTCTTCAATCTGTTTGTGAACATTAGCCATCATTTGTTGGATTTGTAGTGAAGACAACTGAGGATTTGCGTTCATATCCATCTCACTCATGTCAACGCTTTCGTTATTAATCCCATTATTACTCATTTCAAGAGCCGATGTGTTGGATGTGTCGGAAAATCGTGACTTCTTCGGCGCCAACATTTCGTTATGAGAATCACTCTGAAAAATAATTTTAATTATCATAAAAATACGTTTTAATTATTCAAAAGATAAACAAAACTCACATCAAATGTTCGTTTAACTGTTGTTTTGCTCATTAATTGCTTTACAATTACTCTAATTCTTTATATTTATTAATTTTGCTGTAATTTCATTCAATATTTTTAATAAATTTTATTTAAATTGATTTCTGTATTATATAAGTTACGAAATACCGATATATATAACGAAAAGTGCACACAATATAGTGACTGACTATTAAAGATCTGTCGCTCTATTGATATGTCTGTATTGCAGTGCAGTTTCACATTTAACTCACAATAATGTATAATATTATTAATACTGTATTTCAATAGTGTGTTAAGTGTTTGCAAAAGTCTTATGGTTTTTAATATTTAAACTTTAAAATTATGTATTAAAAAGTTGAGACAAAATGTAATTACCTCTAAATACTTTTTGGTTGAGTTTATACTTTCAATATTTGTACTTTTAATTCAATTTAAAACTTGAATAATAATTAAAATTAAATGTTTTGCGTAAGTCTTCGACATATTATTGAAAGTGATTTAGACTTTTCTGTTGTGAAACAAATCTCTATTTAAGGGAACGAATAGTTATTATTTAATCAAAAACTACTTAAAACGTTATTTTTATTTAATTATTTTACTTATAAGTTATAACTTATAACTCTCTTTGATTTGAATTATTTATTTATTTTATTAATGATTTAAATTAATATTTAATTAAATATTTAGAATAATTATAAAAAACAAATTTAATAATAAAAAATTCCCCCAAAAAAGGCGCCAATCGTTTAGTCAATAGTTTACACATATTTTTAAATAGTTTTTACTTAAAAATAGTTTTATTTTAATTTTAATTCAATTCAAATTAATATATGCTTTGACTGAATGGTATGGAAAACGTTTCATTTAATATAGAATTAGATAATAATCTGCATAACGATGAAGAAGAAGACGAACTCGAAGACCGACAAAAAGAAGTATTAATATTGATATAAATATTGAATTAAAAATTATTTTAAATTATTGTAAATTTCAAACTATTGCTAATCAATGGTCTGTCACTCCATCAGATCCATGGCTTACTGTCGACGGCTTTCGACGACTTTAGTTCTTTGAGTGAAGACGAAGAGGAATATAATGAGTTCAGAAATTTTGCCATCAATTGTGATAATAATGAATCCAATAATGAATCCAATGAATGGCCAAAACTGGCGAATGGCTTGACGTCAACGCCGCGACTCATCAACAGCTCTATTAAACCCAATTATAAGTTATGGTCCAAAACAAATGGACATCATTTGAATGTCAGTGCCATTGATGAGGAAGAAGAAGACGGCGGAGGAGATGCTGATGACGAAGACGACAATAGAGTCAGTCCTAAGCTTGCATTCAATAAAACGAACGCATATTTTGACAGCAGTTTAGAGAACGGACGGACTGAACAGCAAGTGTTCAGTTCTTTACAATCAAAACAATTAATTGGTTGTAATGAACGGTCTTTTAGTCAAAATCAGGTCCAACTCTTGATTGAAGAAAACCAGAGACTAAGCAACGAACTCATTGTTTTGCAGCAACAGTTGTCAGCAGTTAATGGCAATTATGACGGACTTCAGTACAAACTTAAAGAATTGGATAAAATTAATAACGAAAAGGAGAATGAATTGGTTCGACTCGAGGGCAAAATCAGATCATTGGAAATGCATATCAAAGTCGAACGAGAGGCTAAAGAGGAAGCGCAGAGAAAGCTTTCTGTGTCCGAATCCACCATTGAATCACTTGAGTATCAACTCACGGAAATCCGAAAAAGTGATTGTATGGTTAGAGCCCGTGAAACACATGACGCTGTCGTCAATAATTTGGAACAAAAGCATGAAAATGAAGTTATTTTACTTAAGGGAGAGAATGAAGGACTAAAATATGAGTTGAACTCTAAAAATAGTGAAATTAATGCACTTAATCAAGAAATGGAAAGATTAAAGTTAGAAAATCATGAAAATAGTTATACTCAACAACTCAAAGAAATGGTTCAAATCACTAAAGATTTGTGGGAAAACGAAATGAAAAGTAAAGTTCAAAATGATATGAAGGCTATACTTGAAAGTGCAGAGAAATCGTGGACTAAAAAAGCAGAAAAAGAGTTAATAAATGAGAAAAAGTGTTGGGAAATAGAATTACAGACAGAAATCGTACAGATTATTGAACTATTGAAAAGTAGGGCTAAAATAAGTGCTGAAACCTTACCTTCAAATGTTAGCTTAAGATTTGTGCCACTACTCAACCTATGGCATGCATTAGAGAACGCGTGCCTTTCTAAAGAACAAGCTTTAGTCACACAATCAGACAAATTAAGAGAAGCCAAAAGACAATTAGAAGAAGCATTAGCTGAGTCTCGAATGAGCTCTTCAGTGAGTCCTCCCGTTTGTGCTTCAAATGACGCGCTTTTGTCTCAATTGAAGAACGAATTGGAAAAAGTGAATGAAGAGGCCATTCAAATGAAGCAAAAGTTACATAAATATAAACAACATTATCACCAACTCGTGAAGAGGCATAAAAATGAAATCGAAAGCATTAAAGCTGAATTCGCTTCCATTTTAGAAAATTTTAAACAGAATCTCAAATGAATTCTAATTTTGTGATAAAACTTTGAGTTTGTACTGCACTGTAAGTAATATACAGTCTGTGTACAGTCAGCTCGATATGTAACTCAACTCACATAACATTGAAACAAGAGTTTTAAGTTATCTGTACTTTAAGTTAAAGCTATAAATAATTTATTGATTTTAATTTATAAACTTTTCTAATAAACAAAAATTTTGTATTTTATTTTCATCGAATTGTACTCTTATAATAAATTTTTAACTGACATAAAAAATAATAAACTACTCATATAATTAATACTTTATATCATTTTTATATAACACATCTCACTATCAGTTATCAAATTTAGACTTTAAATGATTTTTCGCACAACTTATTAATTAATTTAAGATTTTAAGAAAGTTCTCGACTTTTGATAAACTTTCATAAACTCTTTCAGTTCTCAATAGAAATGAATTTTCAAATATTAATTAATTGTTAGAATTACTTAAATTTAATGCCATTTAAATTGTTTTTTTTATAGATTTATCACAATTTCAAAGTTTGTATTAAAAGGTTTCACAAGAATTTTACATTATTTTAATTGAAGCGAAAAGTTATTGATTAACGATATTAATGATTAAAAACAGAATTTATAAGAAACGGAATGAAAACAACTAAAACATAACATGACTTACAATTTGCAAACATTAATGTTTTGCATAACTTGTGATTTATTTGGATTTATTTGACTCAAAGCTGACAAACAATCATATATTTAGATGTTTTGACTCATTTGTTAACTATAGTAAGGATCTGTTGAACTGATGACCAGTTCATTGACTTAATTATATAATTATGAAGAATAAGACAAATAGAAGTAATGGAAGTGCTGTCCATTGACAGGTTGGCGAACCGTATAAGCACTGCTTCAGATGACACCAATGGGTGAAACACTACTCAATAGTAATCTAATATTAAATTAATATTCATTTAAAATAATAATTATTTATTGTATACAAAAAGTTAATCATCTTTTACATCAATACTTGAGGTGAATGTCATTTGTGAGCAATGCATACAAACCACACAAATATTGATTTGAATCAATTTTTTGATTATTTATATTTATATTTGGTTTTCATTCAATTTAATCAAAATGTTTGTTAATATAGATAAATATTTCTGTAAAAAAGCACTAAATTATGATTGAATTTAATATTTTCTTTTGTAATATAACTTACATTCATATAAATTATTTGAAATGCGTTTTTGTATCGAAAAATAGAGCGATTTTTTGTTGTATAGAAAGTGATATAATGTTGTGCTTTGAGTGCATTCATGTATTCATTACATTACAATTCATAAAATGTAATAAAATAATAATTACAAAAAATGTGTATAATATGAGACGCATTAAAATCTATATAAAATATTTGGTAAATTTATTAATAAATTAATAGTAAATAAAGCAAAACATAAACATTAAAGTAGAAAAAGGGACCAAAACATAAAGAGGAAAAGATAGAGAGAAACGCAGAGAAACATCATTGAAGAGAAGCAGTCGATAGAGAAAAGGGGGCAAAAAAGTATTCCTTTATATTTGGGGTGACTATAGCAGTGACGTATAGGACAGCAGTGCTTCCTATTGGTGGAGGATTTGTTCATGAATAAGGCATAGGAAGGGTGAGTCCCCGCCCACCACATCGTATCGCGCGCTCGTTGTGCTCACTTCAACAGCACTGTTGGCCGGCATTAGTTTTTGCAATACTTTACTTATATTAAGTCTTATCACTCGTATATCCAATACATTCAACACAGCTTTCAATACATCACACGAATGGAGAAACGAATTGAACTCGAAAAGAGAGGGAGAAATCCCAGTCAGGTCTGAATATATATGTCTTTCATTTTCTTATTATTTTTCATTTCGTTTATTATTTGTCTTTTGTGTCTATGCATTAAATGTGTCTCTTATGAGCCCTCACGAGTGCTGACACTTGTGATGAGACAACAGTGCGATCGGATATGAGATGCGTTCCAACGGCAACACCATTAACAACATTACAGACAAACACGTGATTACAGTCTAACCATTGAATCAATTGATTAATTCAAATAATGTCTTGTTATTAGTGTTTTGCTGTTATTTAAAGCGCGCTATTATTGGATCGCATTTGTGTTGAATGTGTTGACGTTATTATCAAACATTAGTTAAATTTCTGACATTTTCTAACAATTTATTTATCATTCAATTTATATTGAAAACTAATGACAAACAAAAGTCAATTGAATGACAATGTATTGAATGAATGCAATAGAAAAGTGAATGTTGAAAGTGTTGAAGATATTCAAACAGATGAGAGTTCGCTCTGTTGTGTTTGTAGTGTTAGTCTCTCATAAAATCTGATATATTGTTGGATATGTAGTACTCGTGTTTGTATTAAATGGTGTGTTGTGTGCGTTGTATATATTGCTCGCAAACTGAAAGCCAACTCAAAGCTGAGTTTCTGATTGGTCTGAAAGGCAATGTGTAATATATAGCAAAGCATAGCATAGCATATATTGGGGACCAGGTATTCATGTCCTTGGATTGCATTTGAGCTGCAGAGCCATAGAGACCCTCTCTCTGTCTCTCTCATGTCAGCCATGTTTGCAATGTTCTCGTCGTTCACATCTGAATGGTATTAATCATAGATTTTGTGCACAAATACAATACGATTAAAACGATAACAATTAAGTCTTACTTAAGATTCGTTGTGGTCAGCGTTTCAAATCATATAATAGTTATCAATGTATAGAACGTGTCTTTAGTGCCAAAGGGAGTTGGCCTCAGACTAACACACACTCACACCGACACCATTGAGAGCATTGCTTGCAATGACTGACTCTCTCACTCTGAGACTAAGCCTGCACAACAACTAATGTTCGCCTCAAATGCATTGCTCTCTATATTGTAATATGTTTTGAAAGCAGTCTCTTTTGCTCTTCTCTTTCCTCTGCTTACTAGTCATTTCTTTTCGCAACTATTCGTCTCTTTATCTCTACTTCTTTTCTATTCTATTTATTTACGATATTGTTTTCAAACTATTCTGTTATTTAAATGCTTTCTGTAATTAATTAAACGTTTAGTCAGTAATTAGTGTTATTTTTGCAAAACTTTCAAATGTTTGTTAACAAATGGGCTCTCAATCGCTTCTTTAGTTACGTCACTGTATTTGCCATTTGTCTGGTGTTTAGCATTCCCTCCGATATCAGAACCCACTCTAATCAGTATTTATGCGCAAAATCTCTAATTTTGAATAAAATTTATGCAAAATTTAGTATTATATGCATATTATTTCACATTAAATGATTAAACGGCTAAACAAGTGCTTAAAAATGCAAAACAGATGTCAAAAGTTGGCCATAAGACTAATCATATTTTAAGAGAGTTTGCAAAACAATGAAAACCTGATCACAAACTTTTGCACCCATTTTCACACAATAGGAACTCAAAACAATGTATGCATTATATAAATAATAAATAATAAAAAATACAATTATTTAAACCATATTTGTCTCCAATAATCAAAAGAGGATTACATGTATGAGTTGACCAAACTTTGCATGACTTGGTACTGATTGTATGCTTGTATTGATGTTTCATTTCATACATGAGTTTGTTTTGTTACTTAAATAGGATTTGAATTAAACATAACTTTAGACAGAATATAAAGAAAAGAAAACTTTATAAACTTTTGGTTTGATTTCAGATAAAAGATTTGAATTTAGACAACTGTCGCAGTACTAACATAGTTGGACTCACAGATGATTTTGTTAATTTGGAAAACTTAAGCCTTATTAATGTCGGTCTGACGAGTCTCAAAGGGTTTCCAAAACTTCCTAATTTGAAAAAATTAGAGTTAAGTGACAACAGGATATCAGGAGGTCTTAACCTAATAAATGGAAGCCCAAAACTAACTCATCTTAATCTGAGTGGCAATAAAATCAAAGATCTCGACACTTTGGACCCACTCGTAATGAGCTTTTAATCACTTAAAATTAATTTATTTCAATTGTTAACATTTGTTATCTATTTATCAATTGTAGAAAGAATTTAAAAACCTGAAGAACTTGGATCTCTTCAACTGCGACGTCACGAGTATCGATAGCTATCGCGAAAAGGTTTTCAATTTAATTCCGTGTTTGAAATTTCTGGACGGCTTCGATCGTGAAGACAAAGAAGCCGAAGATTCTGAAGCAGACGAAGAAGACATTAACGATGATGAAGATGGAAATGACATCGACGGAGATAGTGATGGTTAGATTCACAACAATTCTATTAACCCTTAAAATTTCTATATATTAGTGATATTTAATTGAATCGGTTTTACATTTTTTATTTGCATTTAGAAGATGACGACGACGTCAACATAGATGAAGAAGACGATGACGAAGACGGAGAGAATGAGGACGAAGACGATGAAATAGAAGGCGAGGTCGGTCTCAAATATCTCGCGAATGAGAATATCGATGTCAGTGTCATTTGTAAACGAATTGCAATTAATGTTTAGCTTTAATTTGTTGACCACTTTATTCAAATATTGATTACAGGAAGAGAGCGATGGCGATGACTTCAATCCAGACGGTGTTGACGATGACGAAGAAGAAGAACTTGACGAAGAGGAAGAAGAAGACGAAGAGAGTACACCCAGAGGTCAGAAAAGAAAAATGCCAGATGAAGGCGACCCCGGAGCTGATTAAGGATATCTCGTTTCGTGTCATTTGAACATAATCTTGAAGAAAACCTCATTCTTTTCATTTATTTTCTTTGACATTTTTATTCTTACACTTTCATAGAGTGAACTTTTCTTTAGAATACTATATATTCTCTTAATTTTCTTTTGCAAAAAACCGAAACTCATCTCATTCATGATAATTATTAAATTAATTTTTTTGTTAATAATCAGCTGTTGTAACAAAAAAGTCCCAAAATTAACGAAACAATTTTGATTCAATTTATTTGGCATTATATATGAATTTTGGCCAAGAGTTAAATTTATACGCTGTATACAAATTGATTGGCCTTAAGATGCATGTGCTGTAGTTGTATTAAACATACATTATTTGGAGCTAACATTTCGCTCTTTAATTATTCAAATATTGTTATTAAAAGAATTTTAGAACAAACTTATTATTATTTTGATTTGAAATTGTTTACAAAGAACGTACAGAGACTCCAACTCAAGTTTATTGGCCTGACTTTGATGTTACTCTTTAAGGACATGCTTGGAAGTGAGTGTTTTGGGAATGTTTTGGTTGCGCTAACTGTTGAACACCCGTACACTCCAATAATATTTATAATCTTTGGTCTTATTTTTATCTGTATATACTGTTTATAGTATTTTTTCCGCATAATATGTAAAGCAGTGCCAGATTGAGATACGTTTTATGCAACACCAAAAACTTGTGAAGTATATTATAGGAATGGGCGTTGCCTTGTGTTTCCTTTGCTAAAATTAAAGGGTCGTCTCCTCTCGAGAAACGAATCTTTCTTCAGCTAAATCCTAGAATCCAAGCATTTCTGTTATGGTTAAGCGTTTGGATATAAGCTATATTTGCTTTCGAGCTTTATTTGTATTAATCGATGCGATAATTGTAATCAACTATTTGTTTAACTAGGATTTTGACTATTATTATAAATATTATTATTATTAACATTAAGATAATTGTGTGAACTTTGAACACAGTGTTAGTTTTGCAATAATAGCAAAGTATTTAATATACTGTATATAATAATATAATGTTAGACCCAAATGCCTTAAATCAGACTTTTGAGAAGGTAAGTGACAGTGAATTTTAAAGTCAATGCCTTATACTTTATTACAACATAACCATCAGTGCGTGCAACCAATGAGTGAATGGCAGCGCTCGATGTAATACCATTTCGCGATAAAATCATTAGCTGACTTGTATTCGGAGCAACCCTTTGGTTGTGTTTCAATTAGTGGACATGATATCACTTTATGTTTGCTTTAGTCATCACATAACACACCAACCGCTCAATTATGAGAATTAAGATACTTAGCTATTATTCATATAAAATTCATATATAACTTAAATAAATATTTTTATTTATGAAATGATCTCATAATCAGATAAAAGCTTTTTTACAAGCCTTATAAGCGTTTATATGTTTTAATCTTATTTTCTTATTGAAATAGTGTTTTGTCTTAATTTACGGCCAAATATTCTATTTAAAGAATGAATGAACGAAGCGGTGTTCAGGTGACCGAAAATTCTAATTTTCATAGCTATCACTCTGACAAACATTCAGTTTCAATATTTTCAATAATAAAATGCAACTTTAATATAACGATATTTTTATTACCTATTAGTCACTCTTCAAGGGTGTGCGAAGCAGCAAATTTCGTCACGTCTTTGGCGCTGTGGCTAAAAAGGACAAATGTTATGATAATCTGAAGATTACGAAGAATGCTCACGACAGCAACTTCTGTGCCGTCAACCCAAAGGTTACTTCATATTTTTCATATTTGTCAATATATTATAATTAAATTCGTTGTATAACTCAAGTCATAAAAATTGGGCATTTTTTGTAATTAAAATATTTTTAAAGTTTATAGCGATTTGTACTGAGAGCTCAGGCGGTGGCAGTTTCATCGTTTTCCCAGAAAGTAAAGTAAGTCAAACAAATATTAACTATTAATTGGTGAAAATGTTGATTCTGAGCCTATATCTCATCACAATATAACTTAATAGACAGGTCGTATTGAAGTAAATGCTGGCCGAGTGACTGGTCATAGGGGTCCTATTTTGGACCTCAAATGGAACCCTTTCAATGACAATGTGATAGCTTCGTGTTCTGATGACTGCACTGTAAAGCTATGGTATATTCCCGATGAAGGACTACAACAACGAAATATGAACGAACCGATTATGGATTTAAGAGAACACAGAAGAAGAGTCAGTTATATTGAATGGCATCCAACTGCTGATAATATCTTAGTCTCATCGGGTTTTGATTATCTCATAATTGTCTGGAACGTAAGCAAAGGAATTGCTGTTCGTGTAATTGATTGCCACACAGAAGTGATTCACTCATTTTCTTTCAATCGCGACGGAAGCCTATTGGCCACGACTTGCAAAGACAAATATCTGCGTGTAATAGAGCCCAGAACTGGAGAAGTTATCAGCTCTGGAATCTGTCATCAGGGGTCAAAGGCATCGAGAGTCGTATTTTTAGGCGATAGCGGAAGGCTTTTCACGACTGGATTTTCACGATATAGTGACCGTCAATGGGCTGTTTGGTCTCAACACGATTTGTCGCAACCGTTGACTATCGAGAACATTGATTCTTCCTCAGGAGTTTTATTTGCATTTTATGACAACGACACCCGAATGGTTTACGTCGCGGGAAAGGGTGACGGAAATATTCGCTATTATGAAGTGACAGATGAGCCTCCGTTCTGTCATTATCTCAATCAGTTCTTAACTGGATTTCCCCAAAGAGGGTTAGGGGTAATGCCTAAAAGAGGTTTAGATGTTTATAAGTGTGAAGTTTTTCGTTTTTATAAATTACACGCCACCCGACCTGTCTGTGAACCCATATCTATGATTGTCCCGCGAAAATCAGAACAATTTCAAGCCGATGTCTTCCCTGATACACCCGCACCCACACCTGCCCTCAGCGCTGAGGAATGGCTCTCAGGAAAGAACAGAAGTCCAGTTTTGATAAGTTTAAAAGTGAGTTATAAACAAAATTATATAATGTTATTATAGAATTCATTAGTTATTATCGGGTTTATTGAGTTTCATTTTTAGTTTTTAATTAAATTTAAATCTTTATTTAATTGTTTTCGCAATCATTTGAGATCTTATAATAAGATTTAATTTTAAAAATTTTGAAAATTGGGTGAGTTTTATAAATATGAAATCTTATTGAATCAGAGCGTTGTCTTGAAAATGAACTAATTATTTAATTGGACTCAAAAAGTATAGTTAGTATAGTATAGTTAAATAGGAGTGACTACAAGTCTTACACGATTGTCTGTTTTGTATATCATAATCTAATTATATAATAATTTAATTATTAAACTTATTCATGATGTGCAACCGTTCGAATCATGTAAGACAAAACTGATCTCAAGTTTAAGTACAGTAATTATTAACAGTACTATTAATAATTATAAGTAAATACCATTTATTATACGAAATACCGTAAAACTGTTGTTAATTTTGAACCCATTTTAGACTGGAGTCGGAGCCAAAACAAACAAACCAGTTCTATTCAAATCTGATAAAAACATTTTACAAACATCGTATTTTAATAACGAACGCAAATTTGTTTTCATCTCTCAAGAAAATAAAGTGGATTATCGCGAGAAAAATGGTCTCATTGGAGATACAAAGCCTTTACATAACTTCAAAGAGAACTCAATTAAAACACCGCCGCCCAGAAAAAAGTTTCCCTGGATTAAGGATATACAGATTGAAGAGAAGCCAGCTATCAATGTTTGTGATATCGTTTCCATTAAACACTTGCCGACTGCGACTTTTGTCACTTTACAAGAAGACAATACAGACAACGAAACAACTCCTTCTCTTAATAACATTAAAAACAATATTAATAACTGTATAAACAATAATAATAATAATAACATCAATAATAGTATTGATGAAGACATGGAATCGAGTCCGAGTCCACCGAAGAACGAGAGAGAGGTATTATTCTGAGTAAAACAATAATTAGTGACTTTATAAGATTTTTAACATATGATACCGTATCGTATATATAGTTATGGTCAGCATTTCACGATCAATGCGCTACAATTCACTCTCTTCAACAACAACTTGAAACCAAAGACAAACGTATCGCTGAATTAGAAGACATATTATCGCGAATGACGTCTAATCAGAAGCACATCTTTTAAAAATTAACTTATTTTTGCTTATAATATATGAACAGTTAATTTTGTATAAAACTATTTCTATTCAGATAACTGTCTCTCTGAAGTTTGTCTTCAAAGTTATGTTTTATACTTATCTTTAATTGCATTGCTTTCGTTGTAAATTCAGAACTATATGTTATGATATTGAGAAGCGTTAAAGTGTTAGTTACATAAAAGTGAAATTAACTCAACTTAAATAATTAAAAATATAAAAAATCACTTCATTCTCTTCATTTAAATACAGTTTATATCGATATACCTTTACTCGCCTTTAATTAAGTTATATTTTGCATTCATTCAAATTTTGAACTTAATTTTTTTAATTTCTTAAATTATTTTAAGCATAGGTCAACTTTTATGAAAATGTTAATCAGTGCAGTACTAACTTATAACAGCTATAATATACAGTAACTCCTACACCAGGCTAAACGGGTTAAACAAACAAATGCACAAAGATATGGTCAGCGAGTGCTCTGAGAACTATAACCATTCGAAAGCTCTTATCTCTAAAGTCTCATCAAAAGTAATGATTCACAGATGAATGAATCTAAATATAGTTATGTAACATGACTTATGTTTATTTAGGCTCATGTTTAACGACAAAATACCTTCAATTAGTTGCGCGCAAATAATGAAGTCAAGTAATAACTTGTTTTGAAGCATGAATTTATAGCCTATTTGTTAATGACTTTTTGAAATTTAAATAAAATATTGCATAAGATTGCGAAACGTTTCACAAATTGCACTCAAATACTATTTTTACAAAACTTTGAGTCTAAATCAAATAATTAGTGAATGCTTACAATTATTTCTATAATAAACTAAATAAAGTATTGAATTTATAAAAGTAAACAAATTTATTGAAGTAATTAATAATCACACATAAAATTATTCTTAAGAATCTTTGACTTTATCTATTTTTCTTTCTGTTATAAATTAATTCATAAAAATTGATCACAATATCGAACCAAATCATTAAAATTGAAATAAAAAAGACAGATTTGATAATTACTATGAGTTTAAAATAGGTCTTATTTACAAATGCATTAATAAATGAGTTTTCTATTATAACAAAAGCAAAGCATCGAATAATTTCGAAATATTTGGCCCACTTTTTATTATCCATAATGAACCCAAAAGAAGTTAAAGAGACAAAAATGAAAATCGAATTAATAAATATTTTGTAGTGCGGAAGTACTTCAATTGTTGTCATTAATTGTGTGTGAAATAAAATTATGATTAAAAAATGAACCGACACATAAGCTTTGTAAGCAATCGAAATGTATGGGTCATACTTGACATCTTCATCTATCAAATCGGGTATATCTTCATTATTTCCGAGCCTACCCTTGCCTGACTCCCATCCCGGACCCTTCAACAGGACTGATATCTTATTACGAAAGCCTTTGGTTTTAATCAGTTTGTCGCAGATACTAAAGTAGTGGTGCATTTGTATAGTCGTTGGATCGAAAGTATCTATATTTTTGGTCAATCCATAAGAAATATAATTTCTTTCTTTTTCGAATGTACCGAAAATTCGATCCCATATTATAAGTAGACCGCCATAATTCTTGTCAATGCAATATCTGTTTCGACCTATAATCACAAAAATAAAAATTTTATATACAGTACAAACTCAAAAATTAATTGCTTGAATACCGTGATGAACACGATGATGACTCGGAGTATTAAGAATTAGTTCCAATGGGCCTAAAGTGCTGATCACTTCTGTGTGAATCCAGAACTGATAGAGAACATTGAATTGATTGTGCACTAAAAACACAGACGGAGGTATAGCCAAAGCCAATGGCAAATAAAATACCTAAAACGTCAAAGCCATTAGTTATTTAAAATTAGTTCACTTTTTACTTTACATATTGGAAGAGAAGCTGTAGAACTGATTGTCTGATTGCTGTCGTCAGGTTATACTCTTGAGAACTGTGATGGACCTGATGTGCGCCCCAGAAGATGTTAATCTCTAAAAGTTTATGGATATTAAACTCAATTTATAAAATGATTTTATATTTTTCTTAACCGATAATAGTCTATAATCGCTTTCCGAAAATTATTAGAAGATTTTGTATTATTGTTCTAAAAGTAGTTTTATTTAAAATATTTAAATCATTCGTTAAAAAGTATTGAGTTTTGATGAGTTTAAATGGAAACGAGGCTAAGAAACAATACTTTTGAGAAAAATGTTCTAAAAGTTTTCGGATATTTTCATTACAAACCATGAGTTGCCCTATGAATCCAATAAAATCCGAAATCAACTATAATTAAAGCAAAAATCCAAGTTTCCAAAGAATTCCAGTGTAGAGAATATATTCTCCAATTTTCATAGATATAAATGTAATACATTAATGTCATGCCTTTGAATAATGTCCTGAAAATAAGTTTTGTATTAATTCTTGACTAGTATTTCATAGCATTTTACATATGATATAATACTTAAACAATTCCATGAAGACTCCCTGCGAGAGGGAACTGATCGCATCGTTAAGTCTTATTACGTTTAATCCCTTTAAATATTTAAATTTAATTAATCTATTAATTAATTGAGCATTGAATGTGATTAATACCTTATAGAAAGCAACGGTTTGTTCGATTACAATCAGACTTATGAAATATGGGATGACTTGAGTCACATAATCAGGAACTGATTCTACCGTTTCGAATGATGAAGCTTTTGGACTCACGATATAAAATAGATGTCCCAAACGTGTCACCACCTCTAATATCACTTCCATTGTTTGAATAATAATATCTCTGCCATGAATGCAATACTCTATAAGAATTATATGAGAGTCAACTTTAAAAATTGATTTAAAAAGTAAACCAACTCTACAGTAGTGATGGAAAAGTTCGGAAATTTCAAACCCATGCCCACCCATACCCAACGAGTTTTCAAAAAACTAAACCCAAACCTAACCCATGCCCAAACCCATACCCAAAGATCTTAGGTTTGGGTTTCACTTTTCCTTCACTACTCTACAGTAATTTTCGATGACTAGACTATACTTTTGGAGTTTAATTTTCACGTCTATTCGGGATGGTTTAATCGGGTTAAAAAATTTGAGTTAATTCAGGTTTTATCGGGTTTAAACGGAAAATTTATTTTCAATTAGGGGTTCATAAATTCAAAAAATAGAAAATTATTGAAAATATCTCTCTATATCTCCACTGAAATACTAAATCGAGTACATATTTAAGTGTTCACCAGTTAATGATGAGCTGCGATCTGTTTGAAGATTTCTTTGTAAAAATTAATGCTTTGAATTGGGATTTTTTAATAACGTTTTAGAAAACATTTTAGAACTACATTTTTCATGCAACACATGTTCCATTCGGGTTCAATCTGGTTAAACCCGCTTAAAAATTTTCCTTTCGGGAGATTTAATCGTTTCAATGGGGTTATACCCGAAAAGTGTGGTCTCTACGTCCACCTCATCTCTTATCAAATGATGACTATTGAGTTCATCTCAACAATAGCCTCAACAATATAACAAATGAAGAGCATAGGATCAAATCCCCCGAGCGTTAGCCTGAGTTAGGCTCGAATCTCAGATCCTAAACCTGAGCCTGCAATCTTCCAAAACGAACAATAATTATTATATAAAGAAATTGATCAAAAGTATATAGGTACAGTTGCGGACTTTATTAAGTAACACTTTTAAGATATATACTCAAAGTGTATGACATACGATAATTAAATATTACACAAACTAATTAATCTCATAAAGAGATCTTAAACTTAGCCTAACATTCAAGTAATAGTGATTCAGTAATAACAATGTTTTTATAGTTTGTCATAGTTT
>JAUJYT010000664.1:0-16451 GCA_033996565.1 Nanhermannia nana
TGTAAGTTAACTTATTTATAAAATGCTATCTAAAAATTTTATGAACAAGTATTCTGACTCCAAAACCTCATAGAATTGAATTGTATTAAATGACAATTTTGTATCTTTATATTGTATCATTTAAATGCTTGTTTACCTTTTTTATAATTATTCATTTTTAAATCATCACAATTAGAGCTTTAGTGATAAAACTGTTATATTTTTGTAAACAACTTCTCTAATAATATACTATATTTTGAAAATGAGAGAAATGCAGTTTTACTCAATTGATTAAAATAATGGTAACTTTATATTTAAACTCATTAGTTATAAGACTTTGCGATGAAAACATGAATGAAAAGCCTGAGCCTGAGCCTGAGCCTGCTCGAACACCTTAGAGCCTCAGCTCACAAAGCACCCTCGAGCCAAGCCTATGGGCAACACTACTGATCATAGAGCTAATGCATAATTTTTGAATTTTATTTAAATATTATTTAAAATTGACTGAAATGAGTCGAATTTTGGCTCCAAATTGAAGTTTAACTGCAACGCGCGCTACAGTTACTTAAAATAACAGTATTTTTAGTAAATTTATTTAAATCATTTTTGAATATCTGTCCGACCTATCATATAGACAGTGATGGCAAACGCTCGAGCGGAAGGAGCTCGGTAGTAAGCGTCGAGTGCATAATTTTTGCCAAGCGCGAGCGTCTGACCCTCGAGCGTGAGCGCCGAGCGTTAAATTTTAATAAACAATTTTCTTACAGTAGAAGTATTTAATATTAAAAATGTTTAATTTTTACAAGTTTTTAATTTTTAGTAGAGGTTATGAATTATTGAGTTTTAGAGAATTTAGACATAGAGCGCAACTAATTCTAATTATATTACACTTATTAGACTGTCTGCGTTTTTAATTGATCACTAAACACACCATTCACAGCAAATCTCGAAAATACAAATGTTTGCAAAAGCATTGGTAAATAGATTAGATGAATATGCAGTATGACCCCCATTAGACCCCCATTAGACCCCGCTTTATATCAAAATTTGTTAATCTGATATAAATTAAAAATTGCATTTTGTAAAGAATTTGACTAAATTAGTCACTGAAAAAGCGTTGCCATCACTGCCTATAGAGTAGGTGGTGATCAAAGCGCACCACTACTACCACTGCTATCTCGGCATTATTTGCCTATAAATGTTAGAATTTCTTAATTACTGTTTATGATTATCTTAATTAAAATGATGACCTCTAATGCCTTTCCAATGTGTTCCCAACTCACGAGCGATTCTTGTTATGAATAAGTTTATCTCAAATGAAGACTGAATGAAGTGATTCAAGTAATAGAGCAAACATGTGAACAATGCATTTGTAATGCATGTCTCACTGATTCAAATGTCAACCTATTTATTAGTAATGTTTGTAACTTTTTTTAAGCCCTTATTATTTAATTTGTCTTACATTAAAAGTTCTTATTATAACAAAAGTTTGTTTCAATTCAATGAACTCATTGTAATAGATTTGCATTCAAATGAAAATATTAGTTCTAATCTGTGTTTTATTTGAATTGACTTCAAAGAACCACATCAGAGACGGTAAGTCATTAAATGCCATACTTTTAAAATATATATATAAAATTTTTATATCCAAAGAAACTTTGCGAAGACTCCAAATTAGATGCGGCCACTCGTCTGCCACTCGTTTCTCAGACCGCAAAATAGTTCTATTTAAAAGTGAGTTATTCTGGTATTTATCATAAATGGAATGCTAAAGAGGGCTCACTTTCGCATTCATTTGTCATCAAAACTAAATGGGAACGGACGAGAAAATCATCTGAAGCTGTGGTCACTATAACTGAAGGCAACGCTTTATTATAACATTTATGTACAATCTTAGGCAAAAGAATTTGTTAAATCTAACATTTTCGCGATCGTCAAATAGTGTGTGTAACTCATCGCGTTCAATGTTCCCTTAATACTGTAAAACTTGTGTTAGCGACCAATTGAGGTGCGACCTACCAGATATTTTGACATACACTGCTATTTTCAATGTGTAAGCATCTGCGTAGAGCGACCACTATTTTCGGTGACACGGGTGGTCGCTTAACACAATTTTTACTGTATAAGCGAGGGCTTAAGTGTTTTTGAAAATATCTTCAACGAGTTTGAGCTGATAAGCTTCAAGATTACATTTTTGATCAAATGTCCACGCACTCCAAATGCCGTCATATTTAATGTATTTTAGATTTATGATAACGTGTTATGCTTTTCAATCAATCAATAATTTTGTTTTACGTTAAGAAATGTTTTCAGTTTTACGGTTTTTATTAAAGTCTAAAACATAGGTTCCCAACAGACTTTTCGAAGGTACAAAACTCCAGGGGAGGGTTAGCTCAGAAAATCATCAAAGCAAAGCAAAACTCTTCGGTTTTCTGAGACTATTTTTAAATTTTGCATCATTTTGAAAATCCTGGTTGAGGTCAACCTTTAGAAATGTCTGGGTTCCAAACCTGCCTTTGCGAAGAACTACCGATCCTCAGAGTTAAAATGTTTAACATTAAGATCTATGAGGCCCAAGTCATTATTTATACGCAATGGTCCGGAGGAAAAAAGGTTAGAAACAACTGGTCTAAAAGCCTTTAGTTTTTGAGTTAACGTTTTCTCGTCTCGCGACACTCTCGACTGCTTTCAATTGGGATCGAGACTCTCCAACACTCGTACCGACCGTATCGACCATTAGATTTAAAGTAATTATATGTAAAGAACCAAAACTTATCAACTCTTATGTAACATTATATAAGAAGACTGACTGATAAGTCTGATAAATGTTTGAATGTCTGATAAAAGTTTAAATTTTTATTATTAGTCACTCCATTAATTACATGACGCAAAATGCCATTTTTTACCCCAAGACTCCCCCATCAGTTACGTTATATTATTTGTTTATACATTTCACTAAAATTAATTATTTTTTATTACATTAAATGTTCTGTATTTTTTGCATGTTCTGTATGTTACAAAGCTGTTCATACCCACCCTCCCAGTTTGTTGTTCTGGTAGCGTATGCCTTAGACCCCTACTCACCCCTCTTTCCAATACATAATTAATTGATAGATTATTTCACACGTGAAACGTATTTCTAACGCATGAGTATTGAGTGTAAAGAGATATCAATATAATAGCAGACAAATGTATAATCATATAAAACGTGTTTTTGCCGGACATTAAAAATAATAATTACGAGAAATTAATAAATAAAATAATGAAATATTTGTGTTTTTGTGCGCTTTGACTCATAAAAATAATTAATTTAATTATTATTTTATGAATCAATTCGTTAAATGTGATTAACTATTAGTTAAATGATTACAAAGTTATAACAGTTTCACATATTTTTATGAGTTTTAAACTTTTTGTTGTTTTTGTTTTTCTCATTAATTTATTAGTATTTGGAAACAATTATTCCATTAATTAATAGAAAATATTTTATTTTTAATCAATATTTACGAAAATCTGTTATCAGTTTAAATACAGTTTTAATTAATTTATAAACACTTTTAATAAATGCTATCATTTATTGAAATTAAATTGAAATATTATTAAAATATCGCAAAAGTTTTGTTCAAATATAATATTATAATAAATAAGTTTTAAAGAGAGAGTCATTTCTGACAGCAATGGCTTTACTCGAAAGTATTCCTCTTTTGAACCAATTGTTAGAGTTGTGGCAAAAAGAGAACCGAAATGGAGATCAAATGGTTTCCATTCTTACAAAGTATAAAATATAAAATATTTATTGAATTAATCACTAATTAATAATTAAAATAATGACAGAATCGCAGAGTTGGTGGAGAAGGAGACGGAGGCGTACCTGAAGATGGATCCCGACCCGTTCGACGACAGACACCCATCTCGAGCACGACCTGATTGCTCGTTAGGACTCGTGCTGAAGACGCTCTTCAGAAACGATGACTTCATGAATAAAGTAATTGTTTATTAAATTAAAAGTTTTGATATTTTGATTAATCGTTTGATGTCTTAATTGTTTGTATAGTTAGTAAACGACTATATCATGCATAGAGACGACACAGACCTGCAAAGAGCTGCCTGTCGTCTAATGCTTGACATATTGCCCGGTTTGGAGACATCTGTGGTCTTCAATGAAACGGTTTGTCTTTTGATTACAATATTTGAACTATTATTTGATGATTAAATTGATTTATAGGAAGGTTTAGTCCAACGATTGTTCAATTGGGCAGAAACTGCTTCCGATCCGTTGCAATCGTACGCAACCGGTCTTTTGGCGGCTGCGATGGAAGTGCAGGACATCGCCACCAATTCTAAGGATCAAAACGCACGACTTCTGCCAATTATGTTGAAAAGACTTAAAGATCTGAGAAACAAAAGCATTGAAACGAATGACAGTCACATTAATGAGCGGCCATTCGTTCACTTAAATAATTCAAATAATAATAGTTTGAGTCCTAATAAAAGTAGTAATAAATTGAATCCAGAAATTAGTGAGAATTCAAATGAATCGCAGAGCAAAAGCAAAAGAGCTCTTCAAGTGAACACTTCTCCGGTCATGAATAAAAGGCGACGACTTTCAAGTCCAATAAGCTTTTCAGCTCTCTCTCCCTCTACTTATAATAGCGAATGCTCTAATAGTAGTTGGGCTGAAGTCGAGCCCTATATGATTGGCTTCTCTAAAGTCCATCCTTTGACAGAAGAAATGAAACAAAGATTTATATTACAATACTTGACACCGATGGGTGACTATCAAGAAATGTTATGTTTTGTTTTTGAACACAACGCCCTGTCTTTGATTATGCATTACATCGACTTAACTAAAAATCATGACATAAGACTTGCTTTCGATGCTCTAAAGGTTCAACAAATTGATACTTATTTTTTGTTTCAAATAAGTTTTTAACATTTCATTTAATTATTTCTAAACGTTTAGTATTTGGCGTCTTTGTTATGTCATAAGAAGTTCGCACTCGAATTCTTAAACGCGGGCGGTTTACAGCAATTGCTCCAAATATATCGACCCTCAGTGGCAGCCACTGGCGTTTCTATTTGTTTGTATTATTTGGCATATAATGAAGACGCGATGGAAAAGGTATTCAATAATTAATATTATATTCAATTAAATAATAAGATTAAAATTATTTGTTTTTAATTATTATTAATGTTTGTCATATAGATCTGTCTTTTGCCGAAGCATGTTCTCAATGACTTAGTGACATACTCTCTATGGCTTCTCGAATGTTCACACGACTCGAGTCGATGTCACGCCACTATGTTTTTCAGTCTCAGTTTCTCCTTTCGACTCATTCTTGAATTATTTGATAGTCAGGACGGACTCAGAAAATTATTGAATGTGGTATTTATTAATTAAACCATTTTTATGTCAATCATTTTCTTCTAATACAATATAATCTTAAAATAGATATTTTTATTGGACATATTTTCTGATGAGACCGAATATACTGAAGACGAATTGTTTACTAAAAGGCAAAACGCTCGTCACGTATGCGTTGCACTCAAACGCTATTTTGAGGCCCACCTTCTGGTTGAGGCTGAACTGTTGCGCCGCTCGTCTTCCTTCTCAAGTTTTAATTCTGTTGTAAAAGACTCGATGAGTACTAATGTTCCCCCATATAAAGCCGCGCGTTATAGTTATGACATAATTATGGAACACGTCGAGACTTTGCTCGAATTGATGCCCATTAGAATCAATTGGAAACCTGTCGACGAATTATTAAAGTTAAGTGGAGTTAAACTCCTGATTCAATTGATCGCAGTTTCATTCGATTGGAATTTCACGGGAAAGTGAGTTTGTTTTCAATTATTTTTGTCTTATATATTAAAATAGAATTTATTGCTAAACTAGAGCTGAAGCAGTGAGAAGTGCATTAGATGTGCTCGTCGTATGCAGTGTTACACCAAAGTTCCAAAATGTTTTGTGTGAAAATGTTCCGGTTGGTGATGACGACCAAAACACTGTCGGAATCAGGTATTGTTTATTGCCTTTAATTGTCATGACTTGAGATTAAAATTAGATTATTTTCAATATTTTAGAATAATATTAGCGGCAGCTGAAGGAGAGATAGTCGCAGATCCCGATTGTCAACGCTCTGCTTTGAATGTTATAATAAACTGTGTTTGTGGACCATTGAGTCGTATCGGAGGCTCTATTGCTAGGCTTTGCGGCGGAAGTGCTAAGAAGAGGTCATTCAGAAGTGGCGAAGACTTGTTGGCAAAGATGTGGAATTGTGTTCGAACTAATAATGGAATAATGATTTTATTGAACTTATTAATGGTAAAGACACCGATCACTGACGCAGATTCCATACGAGCTCTCAGTTGTAAAGCTTTATGCGGTCTCGCGAGGAGTGAAACTGTTAAACAAATTATTGGAAAATTACCTCTTTTTACAAATGGACAGTTACAGGGTTTGTGTCACCGCTTATTTATTATCTAAAAAATCATTTTTAAATCTTAGTTAATGTTTAATTTCAAATCTTTAGGTTTAATGAAAGAACCGATACTTCAGGACAAAAGAACAGAACACATAAAGTTTTGTAAGTATTGCATAGAACTAATAGAACGTGTGACCGGTGCTCCCGTGGCCACCAATTTAGAGACTTCTATCGCAAACATAAATAAGGTATAATTTTATCGCATTTTATTTTGCTTTTTATGTTTTACGTTTACTGTATATGTTATATGTTATTTGAAAGGCTGAAGTGGTGGCTCAAACCAGAATTGTTTTCAATGAGAAAGAATTACTTCAGTTAATACATCACCACTTAATAAAAAAAGGTTTGACAAAAACCGCTGCTTTACTTCATTCTGAGGCAGAACTTCCCACAAATAATAGTAATAGAAATCCTTTATGGTCCGCAACACCTGTCGGCCACACCAGAGTTGTGAGTGTTCTATATTACAAGAATTTAACAGTAATTTATATAAATGTTTAATATAATGAATGCTTTGAAACAGTCACGTCCCATATCAACAGCGCCACTACCGAGCAGTTTGTCTAATGTGACGCAAACAGCGAACACTAATTCGACTCCAATAGTCATACCGAACATGACTTCCTCCCCATCTAGTCTTCAAAGCCCCACCAGTTCGAGTGTCCCCATTCGTATTCATCGTCCAAATATCAATAGACCGCTCAGTTCTAAAGCTTTGAGTGTAAGAAAATTGCAGTCAACCAGTCATCCGTCGTCTCCTATTATTAAAAAATTGAACGAACTTTCGAGTCAACCGCAAACTGTGGCTTCCATTTCATTGGAGTCTATCGTAACCGAATATTTACGAAAACAACACGCGCTTTGCAAGAATCCTGTCGTCACTTGTCCTCCATTTGATTTGTTTACTCCTCATCGATGTCCTGAACCATTGAACAGAGATTCGGCGCCAATTAATATAACAACACGTCTTCAAAGGCGTCATATATTTCCACGTTTTGGAGGTATTAATGGCTCTAAAATGGATCGAAAGTTTATATACAGTAGGTTTAGACCCATTCGTTCGTATAGAGATCCAGAATCGTCGAGTAGTTTCTCAAGTTGTGCTTTCTCTGTAAGCTTAAGAGTTAATTATTTTATAAATTTAATATTTTTAATATTGAAAGACAATTGTTTGTGTTTAGTATGTCGACCAATTCCTCTTCTTGGGAACTCTGAGCGGAGAATTGGCCGCTTTTAACCTTCACAGCGGAACAGTGAGTCCTTTAAATTGTTTTGATTATAATCTAAACCATATTTTTTAAACATTTTTTTTAATGATATGCTAATCAATAGCTCGAAGCGACCTATTCTTGTCATGAATCAGAGATCACACACATTGAGCCCTCACGAGTAAGTCAATCAATCATTTTGAATGATATTTTAATTATGGTTTTCGCATATTATATGCAAATGTAAATTATATTTTAAATATTAATCCTTTGAAAGGACGGAAAATTAATTCTCACCTCATCTCTCTGGAGACAACCTCTCTCTGCTTTATGGACTTTCACTGATGTGTTCGAAATGAAGTGAGTCTTCTTTTATATCCACAGAAAGCAAATCTAATTTTAAATGTTTTGCAGATTACCCTTTCGTGATGACTATTATGTCGAATTTGGTAAACAAACTCAAGATAAGGTTCTCGGGACCAAAGACTTCGCCGCTCACGTCAGTAATACTGCATTTTTTTATAAGTATTTACCCAATAATAAAATCGTGACTTACTTTTAATAATAGTTATATGACTTAAACACCGGACAAATGGTTCACACATATCATGACGAAACCCTATCCAACAGATATGTCAAGAATAGGGCCACTTTTCATCCCAGTGATGATCTGATTCTCAATGACGGCGTTTTATGGGATACTCGAAGCGCTTCTCCCGTCCATAAGTTCGATAAATTCAATCAACACATTAATGGTGTCTTTCATCCCAATGGTCAGGAAATTCTCTCAAATTCAGAGATTGTAAGTCACTATTAATATATGTTTATCTATCAATGGTTTTCATATTTGAAACTCTATTTAGTGGGATATCAAGACTTTCCATTTGCTCAAAACAGTTCCCGCTTTAGATCAGGTGAGCCTAAGAATTGCATTTTTTTGTAAATTAAATCAAGTTTTTCATAAATTTATTCATTTAATTCTAGTGTCGCGTGAAATTCAATAAAATCGGTGATGTTATATATGGAGGTATTTATTACTCTAATTTCAATCAATTGTTGTATTAAATGAATCTTCGAGTCGATTGTAATTATTTGTAAAGAAATTGACATAATATTGTTTACATGAAAATTGTCAAAAAAAATGCTTCTTTTAATTCATTTTTATTTAACATTAAAGCTGTGTTTGAAGAAGAAAATTCTGAAGAAGAGGACCAATCGAAAAGTCCTTTTGGGTCATCGTTTCGAACATTTGACGCATACGACTATTCGAGTATTGCGACAATTGATGTGAAGCGCAGTATTTATGACTTAGCTGTCGATCCCGGAGATTGTTATATAGCTTTAGTTGAGAATCAGAATAACAGAGAAGCGTTTGCTAATGAAAGCGTTGCCCGACTTTTCGAAATCGGACGTTCGAAGGAAGAGGACGACGAAGAAGACGATGAAGACGAGGATGAAGAAGAAAATGATGTCGCAGATGAAGACGACACCGACGAAGACGAAAACATTGACAACACCGACGACTTTGATTTGGAAAATGGAGAAGAAAGCGGTGATGAGAGCGAAGGCGAACATAGCAATGAATCTGACGTAGACTCTGATGAAATCAATGATGGATTTCTCATATCTGACCAGTCAAGTGATCCCTCCAGTGATGATGGAATTGTTTATCAATTGAATGATATTTAGTTAAATAATAATCGCATTTCTATGCTATAGAAAGACACAAACCTATCATTATTCATGTTATAGATCTTCTCGCTCAGACATTCTCCATAATTTTGAGACCCTATTATTTGTGTTCCTCCTCTCCTCACAAAGAGAATACAGTTCCGATTGAATGCATAATTTTGTGAAACTTGTATATATAACTTATTTTTTTAATAACAATAAACTAAAGACAAATAATTGATCACGAATTGAAAAATTAACAAATTATTCTATATTTTACACAATAACTCAATTATAATTTAAAAGCTAACGGATCGATATCAAGATCTTTCTTTGCGACTCTTTCTTTTGTTCATTTTATCTGAACAGTCCGGACAATACCACTTGCCTTTAGGGGGTTGAGTAATGCCAACACAGCCGTAATGGAACCATTCTTTTTGGCACTAAAGAGACAAACAATTAATGTAAAAGAGAAATTAATATTCTCGAAAAGAGGTGTAGTATTACGTCTTCATTATCACAGGCAACCATATCTCCGTACGATATTTGGTTACAAATACAATATCGCGGCTCATTTGGATCGTAATTCCAATCACTGGTGCCGTTGTTATCTTCGTTTGTGATTGCTTCCGATGATTCGTCTTCAAATATATTTGAATTGTTGACCGAAGAGGAGCCCGAATCGGTAGTGTAATGACTAGATCTGCTTCTTTTGGTCGTTCGACCAGATTTGTTAGCGGATGAAGAGATGGGCGATTCGTAGCCATAATTGCTTAATGAACTCGTGTTGTTATGAGACGATTGGCTTATTATGTCCTGATGTGAATTGGATGAGTCGTGAGCTGATGACTGGTCTCGCAATGAATTGAAACCATAAATGTTAGAAAACCCTGAATTTATTGCTTCATAGCTTGCCTTCAAGCTTGCGGTTCGTCTTCCCATTTGCATCTGTTTTACATACAATTGATTACATTCTTTACATAATTATACATAAATTACAACTATTATAGCAATCATAACAAACTTGTTGTGTGGCAGCGATCGCTTGTGACGCCGCCGCTGCGATCGCATTGTTTCCTAAATTACATCGAAACGAGCCGTGAGGTAGTATTGAAGAGTTGGATGAACTGCTCTTTTCATTGTTTATCGAAGAGTGCGATGGGATTAGTGGTGAAAGTGAACTATTGATAGAATTATTGCCGTTCGCATAGCCTGTATTGTTGGCGTTCACCACAGCTAACAATGGTGTGAAAGCGTTGGAATTGAGGCGATTGCTTGTGATGTTACTGCTCGTGATCACACCCGTGCCTGTGTTGGCGTTTGAGTTGGCAATTGTTCCGCGATATACTTCTTGAGCTATAGTCGACAGAACCTTTTCAGAAGATGAAGACATGTGCGGCCGATCCGGATGTGACGTTGCATACGATGAGGTATTATTAGTGTTCACATTATTGTTCGTGTTATGAAATGTATATTTCCTTTTCTCTCTCACATGATTTACAACTGTTGGCTGAGGATTATCGAGTTCTAGAGACCCTTCAATTCAATGTCATTTATCAAACATTAGTCAAATCATTCAATGATTATGAACAGAACACACAACACTTACTCCTCTCTAAGACTTCAGTAATGCCCGCATTATCTGCTTCTAATTCTATTTTAAACTTTTGTAATTCTTGATCTAATCGTCTTAAATATTTGTCTACGAGTTCGTATATTTGATTCGCTAAATGCACTTTTTCTTCTGCGTCTTCTAATGTCTTGTAGTAGTCCTGAAATAATTAATAATTATTGAATTCATTCATTTATCTAAAATTCAAAACTTTAGATAGCGTTCGATAAAGACCTGTTTTATTTTGTCGTATTCGAGATCTCTCTGATCTGTTCGCATGAGTTTAGCGTTACTGAAAAATTGTTTGGTTTGTTCTTCTAAGTTATCCATTGCGTCTGTCATCACATCAAATCAATTATTAAATCAATTAAATATAATTCTATCACTTTTTACTTTAACTAATCATTTCTTAATAATTATGATTTAACTATAAATCAATTAAATCTCTTTTGATTAGACTTTTGATAAAGACTTAAATTTTAAATTATAAGACAAATGATATAGTTTTCAAAAAAAACTTTCTTTAAATGAATTTGACGTAAAAATTAGCAGAAAATAAAATTATTATACTTTTATTGATTATTCATTTTTTAACTACTGATACATTACAGAAAATTAGAGAATAATTTTTCCAAATTATTAAAAGAGACATAAAAGTGATTTCTTAAAAGACTAAATACTAAGAGTTATCACTAATTACGAGATATTATATAATGTCTTACTATGAACTTGAAGATCCATTTCTCGCATTTCTGTAAACCGATCTCTCAGTTCTTGTGGTAAGTGTTCAATCACTGAATGAAAAGTGATTGCATTTAAAATTTTGTTTAGAAATTAATCTTTTTTTTTAAGCATTTGACTAAATATAGTGTAAAATGCATGCAATTCTCTCTTTATTTGGTTTGTCTTTAGTCTTAATTAATTGTTGTCTTTTGTCATATATTGTAACAAAACATAAGATTTAGTTATGTCTTAAGAAGTGGTCATACTTTCCAAATAGTCCTCCAAATAAAGCATTTTCGCAAATATTTTTATTAATTTCTATATTTTATTTAATTAACGAACAATTGAGCACAAAATCCAATCTATAAATGAATGATAAAAAAAATTGAAATAATATTTAAATTGTTTAAAAAGAAATAAAAATTAATGTTAGATAAACATAGGTTTAAAGTTTGGCGCTATTTAAGAGTCAGTTCGTGTATGACTTCTATGAGAGCCAATCAACGCATAGAACGCATGTTCAGTAAGATCTCATTCGTGAGATGGGAGTCACTCAACACATGTCACGCGTGTCTATGCGTGAGCTCTGAGTTGGGAAGCCGTGAGTTCGCCATTTTGTTCACACTTTAATACGCTTTCAATTCATTTGAAATTAATATAAATTCATATTTAAGTCAAGAAATGATAAAATAAATAATGAATTTATCAATTAATGCAAACAAACAATTGAATGAAATGCGAAAAGACTTACCTTTTAATAAATATTTGTCTCTTAAAGTGTGACCTAATTCTAGGTTTGGTTTGTGAACGAAATGGCGTTTTATTTGGTTTTATTCTATTCTTATATTATATTCCAATACAAGTAATAGAAGTATTGCTCTAAAACTGGTTCCAAAGCTGTGGCTGTATTGCAGTCAATACAACGCAAAAGCAATGCACACAAACACCAACTTTTGTTCACTTCTCTCAGTGAGAGAGAGTGTCGTCACACGTAAGGCACCGCCCATTCATCTCCTGTGAAACTCCGCCCCTCTGTCATGGAGTCTAACACTCAACTGACAACACTTTGAGGGCATTTACCGATTGTGAGACATACATCAGATATGTGTAGAAAATCCTAACTAAATATATACTGTATATAAAGCAAAGTTAATACCATTCTATCCATAAGAATACATGCAGTGATGTCTATATATCAATACATTCTCTGCTATACATATATATCAATACAGTATATATAGTAATGCTATAGAAAGCATATAATATACAGTTTCTCTCATATTATGTGAAATGTCTATGAAATTGAAACCCATTTTGAGTGCATTTTGTCATTAATTCTATGCTTTGCTATAATTTGTAAATCATTAATAAATATTATAATTAGTATTTCAATCAAATAAACACATCATTTAATTGTTCACTAATTTATGAATTAATCATATTTTTTAGTTATTTGTATTGTTTTTTATTTTGCTCTATAATTAAAAATAATTTTCTATTTTTTGATTTACTTTGAAATTGATATAAAATATTGATATAAATAACTGTAATATTTATAATAATAATAATAATAATGAGATTTAGTAAACAGTGAATTGTTTGTCATTTAAGAGATGTAGAGATGACTCAAACTATAGGTAAGTAATTATTGTTTACATTGAATTAGAGCTCAATTTAATTAAAACTAATTTTGTTTTCTATTTGCGTTTAAAGAAAAGAAATGTATTGAATATTATGTTAAATGATTAACTTTTGAACAAATCACTGAAGAAATGGTTCTTGAATTTGATGTGAAGTCGTTTCTGCAGAACATAAAGGCAACGAAACCTCCGTATTGTTGTCCTTTCGAAGGATGTGAAAAGATATATAAGACATATATAGGAATGCGTTTCCATTTGTATAACTTCGATCACATCAACAACAGAGCGCTCACTCCCGACACCGCTGAGAAGCAGTCCATCAAAAAGAGAGGTCAATGGCATCACAGACACGCTTCGGGTCGCTCTCCGTCTCCGCCGGACTTTTTGCGGACCACAAATAGGGACGCATTGACGTATGCAGAGGCGCAGAAAATGGTTGAGTTTGATATCGACGGAAAAGTATATCGAATTAATATCAATGAACCGCTTGATATCGTTCACGTCGACGGAAAAAACGGTGATTCGCCTCTCAATGGAGGCATCAGTACTAGTACTACACCTTATGATAGGAGTAATAAAAATAATAACATTAATAATAATAACAACAGAAAGAGTTTATGTGATTCTGAGCTGAGCACAACTCCTAACGGAAAGACTATCGGAAAAAGCAGTGCAAAGACAGGCAAAGGCAAGAACAGGAATGGAAAGTGCGGTAATAATAAAGTGCGAAATAAGGAACAAACTCTTCAGACGGTTAACAATGTATTAATGCTTAAACTCCCCGAACCGTCGTTTCGTGTGATCGAAGACTACGAACCACCGGATGCTAAGCAAAGGTCGTCTTCTTATTACCGTTATATCGAGAAATCAATTGAAGACATCGACGAAGAGGTGGAGTACGATATGGACGAAGAGGACACAGCTTGGCTCGATCTCGTCAATAAGAAACGACGCGTCGACTGTTTGCCTGAAGTACCGGCCGATACGTTCGAGCTTTTAATGGATAGACTGGAAAAGGAGTCCTATTTTCAAAGTCAAAACAGCGGTCGAGATGTGGGTCCGGCTATAGATGAAGACGCCGTGTGTTGTATTTGTAATGACGGCGAGTGTCAGAACTCGAACGCTATACTGTTTTGTGATATGTGTAACTTAGCCGTACATCAGGAATGCTATGGAGTTCCGTATATACCAGAAGGTCAGTGGCTGTGCAGGCGCTGTCTTCAGTCACCCTCTCGAGCGGTTGACTGTGTGTTGTGTCCTAACAAAGGCGGAGCATTCAAACAAACGGATGACAACCGCTGGTCTCATGTCGTTTGCGCGCTTTGGATACCAGAAGTGTGTTTCGCAAACACTGTATTTCTGGAGCCAATCGACAGCATCGGTAATATTCCTTCTGCGCGATGGAAGTTATCGTGTTATATATGTAAACAGCGAAGTGTTGGCGCTTGCATTCAATGCCATAAAGCCAACTGTTACGTAGCATTTCACGTGACGTGTGCACAACAGGCGGGCCTTTACATGAAGATGGAAGCCGTCAAAGAGATGACATCTTCAGGTCTGGTCACTAATGTCAAGAAAGCCGCCTATTGTGACGCTCACACACCTCCTGACGAGAACGGAACCACTTTGAGTGGTGTCTATTCCAGTGGCGAAGAAGACTCGAGATCTGAGTTGCGACGTATGCAACAAACAAAGGCTAAATTCAAAGAAAAGATGAAAAAAGCGAGAAAAATATTGGCAGAAAAGAGGTCCGCAATACCCATAGTATCCATCCCTACCATTCCATTGGAAAGACTCACTAAAATCGCAGCAATGATTTCAATACCCAAACGAAATCAATTTTTACAGAGATTATTAGGATATTGGACTCTAAAGCGTCAGTCGCGTAATGGAGTGCCACTACTCAGGCGTCTGCAGATATCTCATAGCAATTTGAGAAAAGACACGCATAAAGACGGAGATAATGAACATATCGTCAAATTAAGAGAACAATTGAAATGTTTTAATAGATTGAGACAGGATTTGGAAAGAGTGCGACTTTTAGTCGAATTAATACGTAAAAGAGAGAAACTAAAGCGTGAATTATTGCGTTTTCACCAAAACACTGTTGAATTGCAATTAAATCCTTACAAATGTTTTCTTCGATCCGTTTTGAGTCGACTCGAAGAAAAGGATACGAATAAATATTTTGCAGAACCTGTTAATGTTGACGAAGTTCCTGATTATTTACAGTTTATTAAAAACCCAATGGATTTCAATACAATGAAAGCTAAAATTGAAAACAATGATTACACTTCTCTTGAATTGTTGGAAAAAGATTTTAATTTAATTGTTGACAATTGTTTGTTCTATAATGAAAAAGACACCGTTTGGCATAAAGCGGCCCTCAAATTGCGAGAACAGGGGGTCTCTGTTTTAAGAGAGGCCAAAAAACTTGTAGAAAATTATAACACAAGCACTGGATTGCATTCGCAAACCTCTCCCAATGAAATACAAGTCTCTGTCGGCTCTTTTGTTTCCGAAACCAAACAACTCGAGGATAAACTCAAAGAATTAGAACAGAGTTTGACAAAAGCTCAGGAACACAAAACTGGTGGCACTCGAACAAAACGAGTCAGGAGTTTGACCGCAAAAATTGCACACATTAAGCATCAGTTGAAATCAAATACAAGTCCATCAGTCAATAGTACACAACCGCATAACATTACTTCAATGCAAAACTATCAACAATTAGCTGTCATGAATGTAAACAATAGAAGTTCTCCCAAAAAGCAAAAGTCGCCCAAAACAAAGAATCTGAACTCTATTATTAACAGTGATTCCGATACGACTGACATTTGTGAGAACAACTCAACACTTTCTCATTTTATTGACAAAATAGAGGGCAGAAAAACATATAATTCTGTTTCTGCGAGTATTAACTCTTCAGATATTGAAGGCTTAATCAAATCTCCCATTAAACAGAATTCTGTTACAAATCATAGAGGTATTGATTATTAGATTTTCTAATATATTAAAGTTATTATACAGTATATAATATATAATTTAATTTTCTTATTAATTTGTGTGTCACGTAGAATCTCCTCCAAAGCGCTCCAATAAAAATAGTTCTTCAAAATCAGACAAAACAGTT
>JAUJYT010000665.1:0-16443 GCA_033996565.1 Nanhermannia nana
AACTTCATTTGTTTAAATAAATAATTTATTAAATTTAATTTTCTTATTGTAAAATAGCTTTTAGTTCTTTGATTAGCTCATTATTTATCAATAACCCCAGAATTTGAAGCTCTATTTTTAATTGAATAGTATATCAATAGAATACAACATATTATCTAAAGATACACTTAGTCTTGTATACTATAATAAGAAAGCTTTGAGGCAATTGAAATTAAATGAAGTGAATTTCATGGAACTGGAAGGACACCCTATTTTAATAGCTTTGACTTACTTAACTTCATAGATAAGTCATATCGCATACAAGTTCTATGCACTAAAAATTGCTGCTGTAATAATACATTCTTTTTCAATATCAAACCATTTAATAAATTCTGTCAATCATTATTGCAAATATTTTTTTAAAAATCGCTGAAATCATTTTTTCTTATACATAGCTCGCGGAGACGGTTAGCTTACATTTCTTAAACCTGATGGAAACTCTCATGGAATGCAACTCAACAATGCTGGCGAGAGTAAGATAAGTCACGATATCTTTTAGGAGGAAATATGTTTTTAATTTTATTTAAAAATGTGTTGTTTTAGTTGCTCCCACTTTGGACACCAGTCTTCAATAGCTATCACGGTTAGGACTCATTATTTGATTAATTAATCTATAAATGCTATTAAATAATGTTATACACCTTTATATGACTTATTTAAGGACAACTTTCTGGTAATACACAAGTACGCCTTCAATTAGTCATCAATTGGCAAAGTCCTCCCCAAACAAAAGATGATGCGGCTATGACTTCAAGCACAATGATTAGGTGGTTGCAAAGGATGCAGGTATAAGGCCTGACCCTAATCCTTTCCTATTGATCGCAGTATTAAACTATTCAAAGATCAAATAAATATATAAAGAGATCATTCCATACAAAAATTATTACGAAATCATTATATCCATTGTATTACGAGTATAATGAGCTTAATTGAAAATTTTGAAATATGAGAATATTCTTTGACATATATAAATCCTATTTGGATTATAGATTAAATTGAAACCTAAACCTTCATTATAATGGTTCAGTGATTTGTATCCATTAGTGTCATGTAATGCAAGAACAGTGACTCTTATGCTTGTCTTAGTTGAAATCGCATGACTTAAAATTTCGATTTTTTACTTTTACAAATTTTGGGTTATTTATTGGATTTCGATGTGTCCTTTTGTTAAATTGAACTCAATTTGACCAAACTTTAAGGAAATCTTTTTCAACTTAATTCCAAAGGACTTATTTAATAACAAAATTATTCGCTACTGTTAGGAATGCAAACACTTATAATGCAAACAAATATAATACTTGAAACCGAATAAAAAAAAAGATCAAAAACAAATTCAGAACATTAAGTATCCGTCAAAATGCTATTTCTTAAGATCGAGTCCGAAACATAACATAATTTGTTGATTATGTTGAGAATGTGGTTCGAGCCTAACCTTGACTCAAACTAAGATCAAATTTGTCAAAATTCGGAAAATCAGATATTGTTCAGTGAAAATCAGTAAAAGTTTCTTTTAATGAATTCCACTCACACTTAATGGCTTTTTTAAGAATACTTTTAATTATTTTTGAATTTGGCTGACCTTAAACTCAAATAACTATATATCTTACAGAAAAGAGAGACAAATATAAATTTTGAAATGCAAAAGTAGAAAATAGACTCTAAAGACTTAAGTATTGGTTTAGAACCAAAAAATATTATAAATATTAGCCTAAAGACTAATAATTAGAGGAAGGCTTAAGGATAGGTTGTGTAAGTATATCGTGAATTTGAAGTTTAAACTTAGGAATGAATAATCTTTGATTATTACGAGTATTACCAGTAAAAGTAGAAAATGAAAACAAACATTGACATAAACTGATATACGGTTAGAGCCATGACAGCCTCACAGCCTGTGCAGCAGCACATATGCACATATGGAATGAGAGCCTGTGGCTTAATTGCCATTAATTAACATACCGCTACTTATCTGTCATAAGAGGTTATTAACATTTAATGAATTACTAATTTTGTTCTTTCCTTTCTGTTTCATTCAGACTAAAATGAGTCAAATAGAGATGCAATCGTCGGCTGCCATTCAATTTTATTGTATATAATTTGCATTCAATTATTACATAACGAACATAACGTGTTAATTATTGTTAAATACCGTCTTAATTAATAAGTCGTAAGTTAAGAAAGTGTGCCATTGTTCTGATTAGTTATTCTTATTATGCTGTAAATGCCGGTAGTAATTAGAGTTATTATTGTCTATCATAACACGAGTTACCAAATCTGTAAAGTTTTCAAATAAAATTGTATTCAATATAACTCAATATAACTATTTCTCTTTATTACTGTCAATAATTGCTGTTTGAAAAGAGTTTTCCTTTAAATTCAAATAATGTAATTCAAAAATGATTGCACAATAAACTTATAAAATTGGTATAAGTTATATAATGGTGAGAGTAAAGTGACCCTAAAGTGACCCAAAAGCGGCCCACTGTCGCATCCATTATATTAAGCTAACGTTGACTTTTCAGTAGCGAAAGTTTTTGGTGCAGAGCCTGTGCGAACATATTTTCTTCCATCAGTTTATTTCTTGTTTTTAATTTCACCTCAAGTCAGGAAATTATAGCATAGCTGCAGATATTCTTTTGCTTTATACATATTTTCAACTATTATGAATGTTTGAACTACTTTACTATTGCTTTACTATAGGCATTGTTATTGTTCGCAAAGCATTCATCTCTTTCTTACACAGTTGCGTACCTTCACTACTAAAACACATATTAGAAACATAATTACTAACATTTGTTTATTATTATGAACTAAAACAATAGAAATATAACTAATTTTAATGTTATAAATAGTAAATTAATCAAATATTAGATAATCTTTTTTTCTATTTATACAATGGTTACGCCACTGCTTGTATGGTAAAGCCAGTCGACATTGCAAGGACGCAGAACAAGTATTACTAGAAATCAAAATTTATGCTTTTTTAGAAATGCACTCAAAAGCATAATTCAAAATTGAAACACCACTTAATTGAAAGCTAATGCTTTAGCTAAAAGGCAATGCTTTAAAATAAATAGTGTTTAATTAACTTCTCCTAATAGTATAATTAGTAAATTAGTGAGGGTTTGAATATTAAGGTTTAAAAGCATAGATAACAATAGAGAAGCATAATTCTTAATCTTTAAGTGGTAAGAATGACACAAACATTAGGGAATGCATTGACATTGCATTTTCATTGTGAATATGAGACGATAGACAGTCCAAAAATAAATTCTTTCTTGCAATACATACGAGTCCTAGTAATTGAAGTTAAAAATAATATTATTTATATAATTATCATAATTAACTGGCCTTACAATGTAGAGGCATTGCCACCTGTAATTTTGATTTACTAATTAAACATAACAATTAATATTCATTTGTGATATATTTGCGAAGCATATAATAATATTCATTATGTTTGCATTCAATAAGTAAACGGGAAGTGTTTTAAATTAAATATTAGCTCATTTTTCAAATAATAGGCGTTTAATATAATATACAGTATTATATACTTGAAAAAAGTTCATTATTAGTAAGACTGTTATAATAAATTTGAGAAAATTGAAGTTTCAATTATTTGAACGTTGGATATCATTTATGTGCAATTTATATATAAAGTTATGAAAACTGACAAATTTTCAACACAATAGTTTAGATGTTTCACAACTTCTAACAAATATCTTTAAAAAATTTGTAAAGAATTTTTGCACAATAGCGTCCATTTAACTTCATTTTGAAGGGTAGCGAACTTTAGAGACCAACATCGGACTACTGCGGGTTTGGGTTGGTCTGGTTCAAGATGAAAGAGTTGTAATAATTATTATTTTCATGAGAGAGAAAGGGGTTTTTGGTCTGGTTGAAGCAGTGGCATAATTGCCCGCACCCGAAAACAAACAGAACATGAAATAAGTCAAAATTAACATAAAATAATGCTTTAATACCAAAAAATGATTAATTTTTCATTTGATTCTTATGTTTTATATTATACAACTATAACGCAGAAAACTTTAAAAATTTGTTACAATATAAAGTTTGAACAGAGAAACCAAATTATATGAATACAATTATTGCACAATATTAATTGTTTAATTACGTTAAAAAACAAGTCACAAAACATTTCATAAGCAATATCTCAGCGATTACTCAATTTATCAATGCGTGGAAAATAGTCATCAATTTATTTGGTTCTTCGGTAAAATTTTGTGGGATTTAAGAAATGTTGAAGATGTAGACCTCAACCTTATACTAGTCGAACTCGTAAACCAGCAACAGATGTTTTATATATCAATAGGTATTTATATGCAGAACAATGTACAACTCATCGAATTGTTGCTAAAAAGCTTTAACTTAGTTTTAACTTAATTAACAATAAATGTTTAATTATTGAATTAACTCTAATGTATTTTAACAATATTGTTGTCAACTTGAATAATAAGCAAAGAACACGCGCACAATCATAGCTGGAAGGCTTAAGAGCTCTAAACTACTACACAGTACTTTTTTGAGCCAGATCTTCACTGCACAGATCAATCATTCTATAATTAGGATTATAATTGTTATAATTGTAATCTTAAGATTCATCTCTACAATTAGCTATAGCTTAGTATACTTTCATGAATTTCGATGAAAGCTATGTGTCATTTCATTTGCACAAAGAAGTAATCATTCTTTTGAGGTTGATTAAGGTTAATGACTTCATAGGCAACGGTCAGTAATTACATACATTGCGGATAACTGGCTATTAGTTTTGCTCGCATTAAGCTTTAGAATGAATGTCATCTAAATGTCATATAAAAATATATATTAGAAACAAACAAGGTTAATAATATTTAATTTGTAAATAGATCCAAAAGAGCTTATTTCGGTTTTTATTTAATGATATGTTGAAAAATGTTTCTTATTTTAACAGATGTTAAATCTAAACTATACTCTTGGCTAACACTCCTATCAAAATACTTACGAATTATAAAATTTGCAGATAGAAGAGGACGGTGACGATAGTGACGAATCTTACGGAAAATCCTAATCAAAAGTGATTGAAATATGCCTTTTGTGTGTATTTTAAGCTTCTATTTGTGTCAAGTTATTTGACTTACAAGTAAGCATCGAAAATACCCAAAACAGTTAACTTCTTTAACTGTTTACTGAGAATTTTACATTAATGTTAAACTAAAATTGATATTTCGATAAAATAATAAAATAATTTGACTTTTTTCCAAATTAAATATTAATATATCAAGAAATTGATTTGTGAATCGGTAGACAGTAGACGGTGTCTTCAGTAGACATTTAAGAGCTAGAAAGCAAATATGTAAAAATGTTTAATATTAAATAATTTAGAAGCATTATAAAAATAACACTACAATGTTATTTATTGGAAAAATATACCTGAAATATATTTCTTTTTGGTGCCCAAAAGTTCCGACCCGACTGCTTAATATGTCAAAAAATTAAATGAAGAGTTTCCTTGATTTGTCAAAAATTCATGCCATAGTCTTTTAACTGATTGAACCCCTATTTAAAATGACCACAAATTTTGAAAATCAAATCTTTTGAATAAGAATTGAATCGTTTGAATGCGCAGTGAAAAGGAAACTGGTTTTTCGGACTTAAATCTTTGAAACTTTAGGTCAGATCCAGTTTAATACCAGGATATAATTTAAGGATATTTGGATTTTAATAGGGATAAAAATTAAAAATTATTAATTAAATGCAAAGTAAACAAACCTGACCCAAACAGAATTAAATATAACATAAAAGAATTAGAGTAACTCGTACTGTAGTGTACAGTAGATTACTAATTACTAATTACTCGCAATTAATTGCTAATTAAGTTTAAACAAAAAGTTCTCAAATTAGCGCTCATATAAAGCAATTATTTGACTTGAATAACAAATTAATAAAATCTATTTATATATATAAAGTGCTCCTAAAGTGGAAATTATATTTTGATTCAAATTTATGCATTTATTGCCGTAAAACTAGAAATGTTTTTAATAATTATTTATTTTATTGTTGTAATTGTCAGTGATTGACAATTACTAGTAATAAACTTGAAGGCAAGGCAACAATGCCTTAATAGCTGAAGGCAAAGGACGGAACTTACAGAACATCTTAAATATTCAGAATATTATCGAAGGTTTGAACAGAAGAAAAAGCTTATAATAATGAAAGGGTTGCGCATGTAATGCATGTAATAAATGCAATAAATGTAATAAATATTTGAGTTTCTTTTAGCATATTTGCGAATAAAGGTATTGTATTACGAATTCCATAATCTGTGAGATTGATTGAAAACTGACACAAATGTGAAGTTATTTACAATTCATGAAAACTCATTAAAATATATCAATAAAAGTGAAAAGTTTTCCGATCTTCTCATACTTTCCATACTTCCTAACCATTAAATAGTTTTGATTAATAAAAACGCAGTTTATTCACGTGTTTTGATTATCATTTAGTAGTATTTGTTCTCAAAGGAATTGAAAAGATTTGGTATTTTCCCAAAGTATCCGATAATTAAGATTTAGTTCAAAAGCAAAAGTAATCCCATTTGGGATTTGATATCAATATCTTATAAACAATTTAAGTTATTATCAAATAAAAAGCTAATGTTTCGCTCAAATGAATGTGAATTGAGTTAAAAAAGTAGGACTTTTATCATATTAGAAAAATAGTGCATTAATTTTGATATAATTTGAAAATTAAATTAAAATTAAATTGTGTTTAATATGAAAAGTGTTGCCAAAGAGACTAATATTTTGCGTCTCGAAAGCGTTCCATAGCTTTGAATGAGAAGTGAATACAAGTGTAAGAAATCTGAACCAATTGGTTGTTAACTCAGAGTCTCTTTTCGCCCATATCTTGAAAAACTCGTTTTTGAGACAACACTAAAAGCATTCGGTTTTGTGGCACTCGAAGAGAGAAAAAGAATGTTTCGTTTCATGTCATGAAAGTTGAGTTTGTCTTCAATTGAGCCAAAAGTGACTCTTTTATTAAAACAATATTTGAATAAAAGAAAACAATTTATATAAAAACTTTTAGTTTTGTGTATAGAATCAAATGAAATAATAATTTATTAAATATTTATTTATTTATTGAAGTTTGGAAAACAACATTTCATAAAAATAATGTTAATTTTCAAAATAATTAATAATAAAAATCAAAACAACAATAATGAGTATCACTAACGAGTCGTCGCGAATCCGTTCGTGGTTTCAGTTCAGCAACAAATCAACGAATAGTACGAACAGTAATAATAGTAATAATAATAACAATAATAATACTAATAATCAAATCAGTATTGAATGCGATGACGAGAACAGCAAAGAAACTGAATGTCAGACTCAGTCTCAAACTCAACAACAAAGCAATAATAGTCTACTCGAGAGAGTCACCAGTTTTAGGCGATCTCTCGGAAAGGCTCAGAACAGAAAACATAAAATTAGGTATAAATCTAATTATTATGTCATTTCTTTCTAATACTTATTAATTATTTCCCATTTGTTTATGCCTTTGTCTTGTGTTTCATTTCTTTGATTCTTTAATTATTTGTTTAATATTTTTAAAGAAAAGTTATTATTAATGTATTTTTATTGCTATGACTAATGTTTGATTAGCTTTAATGTGAAAATAAAATTCAGAGAAGGACTGAATGAATGCATACCTGTATTGAACATATTTTCTCGCTTATTAAGCATTTGATGTAAATATGATATTAATATTAAGTATTAAACCCTTGAAATGGTTGCTATGAGTGAGAGAAAGGAGTTATTCAATAACTGTTTCATTAGTTACTCATTTAAATTATTTGAATAATAAACTTATTTTGAGAATAATATGATATTTTCATAATTCGAAGAAAGCATTGGTGAAAGCTTTGTGTTTATATACTATATGCTTATAAGTAATACATATGTGAGATATCGCACAGACGAATATCGCGGTCTTCGACCTGCGGTCCGGCGGACCCTTTTCTGCATTACATTGAGTTAAAGTGTAATCTCTATGAGATTGACGTCATTTAAAGGGTTTAAAGACAGAAAAGGTTTGATAGAATTGCTCTTAAACTGCTCTCAAACAAACCTTTATCAGAAGGCATTGATATGACTCTTGAAAACAAACACCGCTTTAATGACTATGTATTACATATTTCTTAAATGCGATACAATTTAGAGATATATAAAACGATTTATAATAATCTGAATTACTTTGAATCCCTTATAGAGTTTGATTGCAATTAATTTAGTTTATCTTTTCATAAAATATGGTTTTTTTGCGTCAGCCAAACAATGGGCACATTTTGTTTGATATGTAGGACAATGAAAGTAGAGGCTCAACCATTTCATACTTGCTTTTTATGCATGATTTTAACTTTAAGCAAATGCTTTCACAATCTGTTTCTCTTTCTCTCTGATTGAATGTTATTCTCATTGAAATCTTCAATTATAGGCCAACCTCTGCCTCTGCTAAAGGATTAACATCTGCTGTCGAGCAACAAAATATCGCTAAAAGCAAAAATACTTCAACAGCAAGAAAGTCATCCTCACCGACAGCAACAAGTGGCGGTGGCTCTGCTTCAAGCGTTATCTGCGATGACGACGAGATCTACGGATTCACGAGCGCTAACTTTGGTTTGTTATATAATTACATGCCTTTCAGTTACAAATATTAGAATTTTAAATAAATAGAAAGAAAGTCAGACTTTAGTTAAACATCAAAAAGTTGTTTTAGACTTATCAGAGATTTATCAGTCACTTGTTATTGCATTTTTCTATTGACATTCAAACACTAATTCATGCCTTTTCTTATTTTTATTGGTTTTTGTTTTCATTGGATTGAAAATATGTTGTTCTCTATTGACTTTTGGCAAATATGAACATCAGATTCAAGCAATAGCTGCAGTACTCGAAGGCAACTTAAATCAAGTTTACACGCGCCCAATGCGCCCAATATAAGTGTCTATGAGTCAGAGGCTAACAAATCAGGTCGAGTCAGAAATGAGGATGAGAGTCATCCTAACGCTAACGTCAAACACTGCAATATCAATAACAGTTGCAAAGGTGTATCGCAAAGCTCTCCTGAATGGCTCAAAGCTGACGGCGAGTTCTCGTTTTATCAACAGAATCAGCATAGCTTTGATTCAAGAGATTCTATAGGTAGCAGACTTTGCTATTATCAGCACCAGTACTTCCAAGACAGAGATATCAATATAAGTCATTCCTCAACACAACACTTGTCATGGACTGAACCTCTCAATAGTGAGCCCGACGACATCGACAGGATTTATGAGAATATGCGCGGACTCTCTACTATGGCTAACACTCAAAGGCAACACATTCATCGCAACACTTCCTCTGCTAATAATTGTAATAATAGTTATGTTAACAACAATATTAATAACACCAGTGAAACAGTTAGTAATAATCGTAAATTAACAAAAGACAGTGGGTATGAGTCCGCGTCCACATCCATCTCAAACTGGGCCGCAATGAATCCAAATGCCAACGCATTATCAAACAGTTACTTTCATTCTCGTTCCGATTCAAATGCTTCTTCTGTGTCAACCGGTGGCAGTTTGAGCCCAAGAACAGCTGGAAATTCTGCTAAAAGGTAATTATGTCACTGATTCTAATGAATCGAAATTTTATTTTTGTAATCAATATATTTTAATGTTCTTTCAATGAATTGTTAGCGCATATCATTATTCTGAGCCCTGGTCTACGGCCAAATCGACTTCCAATCTTCCACTTCAAGTTCAAGTTTCTTCTAATAGTGGAATACGTCGCTCCAGTTTGACCGGAGCCTCAAATGCGTACTCGGAAGGAGTAGTCATCAGTGGAAAGTCAGTACTGCCCGCAAAATCAGTTCCCGGAAATTTGGATCGAGATTCAGACGAAAACCTGCTTAGAAAAAGATCTCATAATCGAAATAATCCGACGCCATCTTCAGTCTATAGTCTTCTGGCGTCTAAATCAGGCTTCGATTTTGCTCCAGTACTCAAATTGTCGCGAAAATCATGTGGAAGTAGTTTTAGTGAAAATCCAATTATCGCCAAATATAACGAACGCATTATTTCTAAAGGATCTGATAGTAATGGCTCTCAATTAAGGAAAACACGCGAAATGAATTCAATTCAAACGTGTGGTCAAGAAGAAAGGTATTCAATAGGAGATGATTCGCCTCCACCGACACCTCCTGTTCGCGATTCTAGTTTAGCTTCAAATAGAAAATTCAATTTAGAATCACAACAAAGTGATGCTCAAAACAAATTAATAGCTGAGTCAATAACTAAAGCTAATGAGTCTGCAAAACATGATCAAAATTCAGGACAAACTTCTGGTGCTCTGTATTATAAAAATAGTTCACAATATTATATGAAAAGCTATTCCTCAGAGAATAGAGTCAGTCATATCGGTTACTCTAAAAGTTTAATTAATCTGAGACCAAAATATGAAGAAAGTACTGATTTGAAGCAATTTAGTCAAACCTATCCATTGCTTCCCGAAACTGAGTTCAACGATAAGCAAATGCAAGAGTCGTGGAGTTGTGACCAATCGGTCACATCTGGAGTCACGTCACTCGTGACAAGTTCTGATTATTTCACTGCCTCGTCATCTGTGATGACACACTCGCCATCTCTATCGTCGTTGAGTACGAACGCAACTAATACTACAACTGCTTCCTATAATAACAGCCGCAATAGTCTCTCCTCTACGAGTAGTTCATCACAAATAGCCAGAAGTGCCAAAGTTTTACAACCCATACGACAGCAGTCTGCGAGTGTGCTCTACTATGAAAAGTGTGGCTCACCATCAGATGGTGTTCAACGTGAAGTACCGCCACCTCCACCACCACCGAAACTGCATTTGACTGATTATCAGCAAATGGAGACAACTCACAGAACATCATCGACTTTTGCCAATAAAATAGTATCAATCCCTCGAAGCGTTGATCCTTCAAAGACTTCAGATTCGGAGATAAAAGCCATTCAAAAGCGTGCACTTTATCAGTTTTACTTAAAGCAGAAGCAAAAGGAAAAGCAAGAAAATTGTAATAGTAATGCTTCTTCTCCTGAAGCTATTGAAGATCCAAATCAGGTAAAGAAAGCCCACATTTTCCGATATCAGTCTAGATCTTACATTTTTCTGCTATATATAAGTCTTATTAAATGCAATATTGATGTTATGCAATATAAGCAAATTTGAAATTCAATTTCTGAGTTGCAGTGTTTTATAATTAAAAAGTTTATTATCTTTTATAATCTATTTTGCGAGAGAGGTCTCGATAATTTACATTTGAGTTAATTTTTTTTTGACAATCATATACTGTACAGAACTGTAGCTTTGATGGAATTGGTATTAAAATATGAGACCTGAAAAGCAGATGATTATTATAGTATTTCGAGCAGAGAATTAAGTCATAATTACATGGAAACGGGTGAAACATTGATTTCCTATAACTATAGTTGGCTTTTATAGCATGTATTTTTGTAGTTTCACTGATAAGACCCATTAGTGATGTCTTTAGTGCAGTCAATGTAACTCGAATTGATTTTAGCTTTAGATTTCTCAACAGTGGTTTAATATTAGGTTTTGTTAGCAGAAGAGGAGTTTCAACAAAAAATGAAAGTCAAGAAAATATCCAATACTTGAATGCTTTTTCTAGTGTGAGAAGTGTCGAAAAAGCATTATTATATGTTTACACTTCTTTTATATTTAGTGCTAAAATAAGTTGAATCATAGAAATTGTATGAATGTATTGTATGAATGTGTTGTTGGACAGGTCCGGAAAGTATCCCATAGGATCACAATAAGATCACATTAATTTCAAGATTGATAGATGTTTGAGTTATGCGCAGTTCTCTTATATTTACTATAGAATGCTTCCTAACAAGAGTATAATAGAAAGACAACCTTATTATAGATGAGATGCAGCTTCTCTTCTGTAAACTTCTCTACTTTTAGAACTAATATCTCAGATGTTCTATAAGTTAGTGCGTTATGCCTTCACAATAGCATAGCTTCACTTTTTGCCACTAAAACCGATATTTTTGGCACTTATTTGTTTCATCGCCTGCTTCGTGAAGAGTGACTTCACTTCTTTAGATTTCTGATTGAAAACTAGTCAAACATTGTTACTCAAAGTGCGCTAACTTTCAGATTTATTGCTCTTATGTTTGTTTTCAATCATTAAAACCAAAGTTCTATTCTTTGAATGTAATGATCCCTTACTTTATAATTGCATTTACTATTGGTTGGTGTTTGTACTGGATATGGCAGAACACCACTACTGCTGACAATAAAAATTTTAATCCACTTCAAGCCTCAATTCGCCCGAAGGTAAGAGTCGAAGCGTTTTCAGTTTTTTATCTGCAAACTTGAAATTGAATTTCTATTTCTATAAATTAATACTAGTATTAGAAGTACTCCTATTAGAAGTACTCCTACAGAAGCATAAACTTTTATACCTTTAAATTTAAATCTCTTAAACTCATTTTATTATATTTATATAAATACTGATATATAAAGCTAAAGACAATAAATTGAATTTGTTGTGCAAAGCAATAAAACTAAAAACTAAACTAAAAATATATTGAAAAACAGATCCCTTCGCGCAAAGTCCAACTGGTTGTTCAAGAAAACATTTACGAAAATAGTAACAGTGCATGTCTTGCGTCTCCGCCATCTCCACCATTACCACCTCCACCACCGTCTATAGTAGATAATGAGTTTATGAGAGACTTACCACTACCACCTCCTCCTTCTCCACAACCTGTATCGCAATGCGAACGAGAAAGTGCCACAATTGTAAGCCATTCCATATCACAAAAAGTTAGTTTATCTGAGCCGTCATTTTCGCTGAGTGTTCAACAATTAGCACATCCAATAACACCGTCAATAGAATTAGTTTCAGTCTCGAGAGCTCCAGATGTTGCGTCTCATAAGTCAGAAATAGCAACACAAACGACAGAAACATTGCTTCGCAACAGTGGCAACACTTCAGCTAAAGAGATGACTCAATTAAATAAGCCGTCACTTGAAACAAGCGAACCGATGTATCAAAAAGAAGTGCCAACAACTGGCAAACGGAGCCCAAGCAATAAATCAATAGAATCGGTTGAATCGATGGAGTCGGTGGTGCCCTGGGCTTATTCTAAGCTATGGCCTAATGATAAATGTGCGAAAACTAATACTTACGACAATGAGAGCAGCTATATATCAGAGAATGGATCGTCTCCTATAACAGCCGCTAACACTTTCATTGGCGATACCGGTGCTTCATTGAGCTCTTCTTCTAATGAAGACTTATTGGCCAATAAATCTGAATTAATTTCTAGACTCAGCAGAAAACTTGATGTACTTCGATCTGAAGAAATGGCATTAAGTCAAGACATTGAGGCTAATGAGACATTAGGACTACACGTGAAGAATAAACTCAAATCGCTTGGAATTACATCTCAAGAGTCGGAGAAAATAAATTTACATTGCGATGAAACGGAAAAAGTTACTCGACTTTTATTATCTATTAGCGCAAGACTACAGCACATTGAACTACAAATCAATGAAACATCTAATCGCAAATGTAAAATGGATTCAAATGAATTCACTAACTCTATCAGATCTGATCTAATACAACAACACATACAACCAATACAACCATCCAAACAATCAATCAATCAAAATGATTTACAACAGATAAGGGACAAACAGTCGAATTATTCTTCCAATAATTTATTCGACGAAATACAGTTATTGGAGATGAAGAGAGAAAAACTATTAATACAACTCGAAGAAGCGCTTCAACTCAGAGTTAGTATCGATAATAGAAGTCTTATCATTGAGGAGAAGATTTTGCGCAAATATTTCAAATATAATGACGAAGACTTGAGAGAGTTTATTGAGTTTATTAAATCAAAATCTAAGCTAATTGTAGATATTCGTGAAATAAGAGATAAGATTCAATTGGGAGAAAAACATCTCTACGCTCTCAAAATGTCATAAACATGCACATCAAATGTCATCTTTTTTATTATTTTACAATTATTTAATGACAAGAACGATACTTATATAACTTTAACTTAATTTAGGTGCCAATACATCATTACATTTATACTTATAATATAATAATTAAAGCTATTCATTCAAGTATTCATTGCTTCATTTATAATATCAATTTTTGAATAAAACATAAACTATTATATGTTTTAGATTTATAGAACTCATCAAATTGTCATTTATTATATTTATTATAAACACCGACAACATGTCAGCGTTTCTACGAAACACTTTCTGCACAGGTATGAGTCATGAGTCAGCCAGTTTCAAGTCTTAATTGAAATTTTTTTAAATAATAAAAACATAAATTAAAACAAAACCTTCATTTACATAAATACGGAATTACGTGACTCTCAGAACTGAAAAATTTGTCAAAAAATTATAACGTGGACACCATTTCCCTGAGTTAGCATAACATCTAAACAAAGTATAGAAATTTTTATATAAATGTTTTTGATCTCTTGCTAACAAAAATTATTATAACTCTTATAGTGAAGGATAACATGAAAAAGCGAATGTATAGAACCCATAATGAAACTATGGGTTTATACATATATATAGTAATTCTCTGTTAAGCTTTGGGTCCAAACATTTGAAACATTGAAAATTCTATAGCAAATAATTAAAGCCAAAAATTATATTTCAGTAATGAATAATATTTAAACGTGTTGAGAAACTTTAACATAATAAAGACCTAATAAATAAACTCGTGGGTTAAATAAAAAAATGCTTTATTTCAAGATATGATATATAAGTACATATTCTATCTCTAAGCTGCTGCGACCGGACAGAAAATAATTTGATAATTAGTTGTTGGATTTCCATGACATGTAAAAGTACTGGTGTGATCATCATATGGATAGCTGTAGGCATCAGGACACGCAGTCTTAAATATAGCCCGATAGTTGATGGGCCATGCCTCGCTCTTGCAGGTATATTTGGTATCAGTAGGTCCTCTACAACAATACAAATCTGTGTGGAATGCTGCGCATGCAGTCTTACATTCAATCGTTACGTTGTTATGTTTAATTGCAAGTTCTTCCGGACATTTCGTATTTATGTCTATATTACACGCGGCAACAGCGCAATCGTAATGTCCGGTTCCTTTCTTAGTGAAAGATCCCTCAATGGGTACTATACTCATCGGCATATTGAATCCGTCGACTAGACTAATGTCGTAGAAGTCCATTCCTCCCGGTGCGGCCACTGTGAATTCGGCCAAAGTTGAATGGGCGTCATTACCACCCTCACAATGTTTGGCATCAACAGAGTCGCAATTTGTTTTACCCCATATACGTCCACTCCAGTGGTCGTGTACTGTGAAGTTATACATTTCTCCTGTCTTTAGTACAAAGGGTGACGCCGGCTTCTCTTTTCCTGCTATACCAGGCCATACAGTGTAAGTGCATTTATTAATTATTTGAAATAAATGATCCGCTAAACCAGCGTTTATTAGTAATGCAAACAACAAAAGTGACTTTATAGACATTGTCAACTAACTTTTTAAGTAACTTTATTTTAAATAATTGTTTCTTTCACTCAATAATTGCGCTTATATACCAAAAATTAATATATCAGTAATTTCAAAACGTGTGCAGTTTATGATATTACAGGTTAGCCTCAATATAATTCACCACAAGATTTCATTGATCTCAAAACAGTAATTTAATTCATTATTAGGTCTGAAAATATTAATATTCATAATACATCGCAATCATTAAAAATTTTCTTAATATTATTGAAAATAAAATTTAGAAAATTGAAAATTTGAAATTATAACTGAATTAAACTTAACAAATATATTAAACTTATAAGAAATGGATGATATGATTAAGGATTCAGGATTAAAGTCACGGGAGGTATTGGTTAACTCTGATTGATGGGAATAAACAAATGTTTTTTATCGATTATATTTCATTTCGCAGCTCATTTTAATTGTACAATATTTACAACACACACACACACAAGCTTTTTAGTAATGTATGGTTGCGAAAAGAAATGCTGCGAAATACACCGTTTTTCCGGGAATGATAGTAATTATAAAGTATTGAGAAATTTTATAATTATTAAAAATAATAATAAATAGATTAAAAATTGTTTACTTGTTATTAATAACTTATTATAAAACTATGATTAATGGGACTAAACAGATGTTTTCTTCCTTGAACTGTTATTGAACAATATATTAAATCAATTAAAAATGATTATATTACTAACTATTACGAAACAAACGATAAATGTTTTATAATAATACAAAAATTATAATAAATAGATTAAAATTTATTACTAATTAATGGCGTCTTTTATT
>JAUJYT010000666.1:0-16428 GCA_033996565.1 Nanhermannia nana
CACACTATCCTAATCTGGCATAAACCGTCTTAATACCTATGAGTCGGAAAGGCGGGATATAAATGAATAATCTATATATTAATAAAGACAGGAAATTTCATTCTCAAGAATGGTCGCAGTTTTATTCTAATTTTTAAAACATAATTGTTTTTATTGTTTTTTATTATTAACTATAATTATTGTTATAACGAGAAGTTTAGTCAATTTAGTCGTTATGAAAACTTAATATCCTTATCATAACCAATATTAGCCCTGAAGAAGAGTACGGATTTACTCGAAAACGTTTGGCTTTACATTGGTCACCCCTTCCTAGGTAAAAATCCAAAAATCCATGGGGGGCCAAGGTAAACTTTCGGACCTCAGGGAGGGGGTACATCCATCCCACACCTCCCCCTTGGCCATGTCTGGTATCTACTCTGACGGTCTCATATCATTCTGATGAGTGAACGGCTCGGCTACGCTCATTTGAATTTTCTTAATTATTATATCTAATGCGCAGTCCTACTCAATTTATGAGATTTCAGGTCAAACAAATATACACGTATCTAATCATTTTTAGAGTACTTTCGTTTGTATTGATTACAATATCAAAATTTTCATTATATTTTTCTGTGCTAGGTCAATTTTCTAAATAATAAGCCTCTTAAGAGATATTAAAATCACTTTGTGAAAAAATTTTTTGTTAACTGTAGTTTACTCTAAATTTTTTTTATTAAAATTGATCAATATTTAGGCCGAGAGAATAGCAAAAAACCTCCGGTGGAGGTTTGTCACAGACTGTATATTCTGTTGGATTTAAAGTTTTTTATTTTCTTACTCTCTATTATAGTGTTTACGTTACTTATTAGAGCTCTTTTAGGCATATGAGATATGTTAGACATGTGAGACATATGACACGAACACGAGGTCTCACTTTTCTATAATTAGATTTGAATGTTGTTTAAAACGATTGCCTTCTATTCAATTGAATGCAATTATAATTGAAATGTTGGCCGAACCTAAAAGTCGAACTGTTTGGACTCTTAACCCCAGAGGAAAATTCTGGTCCGAAGGTATACATTATTATAATAATTGGATATCTATTTGTCTGACAATTGTTATACAGACTTCATATTTATGGCGTATAACAGAATATGAAACTAATTTTTAAGTCATTAGTAGTTTTGGATAAATTGCTATATTTATAAAAACTATAAACAGCTTTACTTATTATACAAAATGAGTGCTATTATTAGTACATAAGTTTGGTTCAGATCTAACCTCAACCAAAATGATTGAACCGTAATGTGACCAAAGGATAGGTTCTGTTAATTATTAGGTGGAATTCACTATAATTTAAAATTATTGACAAAAAATCTGTTGTACACCAAAATACGTCTGCATAACAATTTGATAAAATAGGTGGTGACCCACATCCTGACCCACACGACCCTTAAAGTAAAATTATACCCAAACCTTATTTATAAAATTAAATAAATGTCAGACAAAAGCAAATTGGGACAAAAATTACTCGAGTCTATGGGTTGGAGTGAAGGCAAAGGATTGGGCAAACTTGAAAATGGAATCAAAGACAACATTAAAGTTGGGTTTAAATGCGATAATAAAGGTATTCAACGTTTGGCACATTTTTCTTCCCATCTTTTAATTTTCAAACATATTAAAGGTCTTGGGTTTAAGTCAACACCAGATGACGAATGGATTTCCAATAATAATAGTTATGAAGAAATTTTAGCGCATTTAGCACTTCATCACAATAACGGATCTAATGTCGAGACCAAAGTTTCTAATTTAGAAGAAAAGTCGAAAATGATTCGAAATAGAGTTCAGTGAGTTATTATTCTTAAAGAGTTGTTTTTGAAATTATTTAAAGTTTAATTCTTATAATTAACAGCTATAATAAGTTTATAAGAGCAAAAAATTTGAGTCAATGCACTCAAAAAGATTTGTCTTCAATTTTTCCCAAAAAGAAGCAAAATTCTGATAATGAAAACGAATCCTCAAATAAGTTGTGCGCGCCAACCTCTGCAACATCAACATCTACTGCAGCAGTAACTGAAAATTCAAATGATAGCAAAACATTTGAAAGTTGCAAAAATATGAACGAATATTTCAAGTCTAAAATGGAAAGATTGAAAATTAAATCACAATTTCTTAACAAAAATGATTCCACGGGTTTAGAAAATAACATTTCTCAGGAAAATATCGGTTTAGAAGATGTACCTGTTATTGAAGAAGAAGTACCTGTTAGTGAAGAAGAAGTACCTGTTAGTGAAGAAGAAGAAGTACCTGTTAGTGAAGAAAAAGATGTTATTTTAGATGATAATTGTTATCACTCAAAGTTAAAAAAACTTAAACATAAAAACGCTGAGAATCTCAAATCGAAAGCAATTAGTGAAGAACTTGTAGAAAAATCAGATTTATTTGTAAATGAGATGAATTCAAAGAAAAATAAACGCAAAAAAGAAAAGAAATTGAATAACAGTTTAACAATTGGAGAAGAATTGTATACACAAATCGACAATAATTTGAATGACGATAACATAACAAAACAAAATAAATCTAAAAAAAGCAAAAAACAGAAAAAATCCAATATTGAAAGCGAAAGTCTAAACGACTCTCAAGTAGACAAAAAAGGTGTTCACGAAAATGGTACGGATGAGAAAATAGTTGAAAGCCGTTCCCCTATGAAGTCAAAATATAGCAAAAATTCAAAATATAAAATTCGACTTCCAACTGGTTATGAAAAAAGTGCTTTATCTGTAAGCGATTCGCTTAAAAATTACCATAAAATATGTGACGCCATTGCAAAAGATAAAACTTTGAATACAACTAATTTAATTTCATTACACGGATATGGATATGAAACTGATTTGGAATGAATAATAAATTTTTACTGTAATACTAGTGAGTTATGAATAAATTGAATTATTTATAAAACAAATGATTTACATATACAGTACAGTACAGTAATTTATAAAATGACATACACTGCAGTACTTGGAACTGGAGCGGGAATAATATACATTTATTTATAAAATTTGAATTACAGTTGCCTGAAAATTAAGGTTTTTGAGATATAACTCTATTGGGATTAACAATATTTAATAACATTCACATTCGTAATAAACTAAAAAATTATTAACTTATTCATACAGTACATAAAGTTTCAACTGTATCGAAATCGGATAAAATAAGTTAAAGCAAATTGAATGCAAATCTTTTAATTGATAGCAAAAGTCTAACAATTAAAGTCTAAATGCATTTCATTAAAGTTATACTGAAATTACTCAAAAATTTAGACAACAAATTAATATCTTAATCACATTTATAATATATTTTCCAAACAAAGTAAACTCAATTCGGGACTAATCAAACATTATGTAAAATTGGACACAATTATTGAGAACTATTTAATAAAAGTTACAATAAGAGAAATTGAATGCTTATAAAGAAATAAGATTATAATGTATTTAAGTTTATGTAAGTTTGCAAGAAATAAGTGTAATATTGAAATGACGTAAGTTTATAATACAAATACAATTAATATATACATAACTGTATTACTAATAGAGCTAAAGCTACTGTATATGTATATATGATCGGCAAGAGTTTCAATATTTCTGCAATTATCGCAAATAACATGTCAACCAAAGACCTCTTGAGAAGCGTAAACCACATACAGAAAGCCGTCCTCATCCTTATCGTTAATTAAGTTTGAAAATGAGTTAACAGTAAATATAAGTTAAATTAATATGAGTTTAGAGTTAATACCCGTTCGCGTTCGTAAATCTCTCCCATACTGGTAGAGACGGCTGCGATTGATCTCTGATTCATCAGCAGAAAGAATGCCTGATTTGGATGCAGTTGTAGTCGACGGCTATTTGGGTATAAATCAGACCAAAAATTAATACAAACTCATCAGCAGTTAATCAATTAAATACCGAATTATTTTGATTAGTTCTCCGATTGAGACGTGATCTGGAACTAAGAATTTGGTCCTAAAATTCAATTCAAATTATGTTAAAATTAATTTCATTTAATAAGTGGTTATCGTTATCAATGACTACCTGTCCAGAAGTGGTAATTGTTTCTCTCCGTGGAAACGCTCGATCACAACAGGTATCTGTTTGGGTATAAGTGTATACATATATCACATCAATTTAGTTATAAATAGTGTTTATTATATGAAAATACTTTGTTTGGGTGGAGATTTCGTATTTCTTCCACATCTTGTTTGCGTTGAACTTTAAATGGAAAACAAAATTTAATTCAATTACAATTAAAATATGACGTAATGTTTCATTCAAACAAATGGTCGACTCATTGACTCTTTGTTTGAATGAAAATAAATTGAATTAATAATAAAAATAGTGTTAACATTAGTACCAAAAGAACGCCTTTGTTTGAAAGATTTGTTTTGTTGAGCCATTGCTTTCGTGTTTGTGTTATTAATTACTAATTGTTTTCAGTTGTTTATTAAATAAATTAATTAAATCGTTTGTTTATCACTCTATTTGACGAACAAAAACATAAATGATTAGCAAAACTGAGTCAACACTTAGTGTATTGATAAATATTAATGTCTATCAAAGTGCGTAACAACACAACTGTGTTATACAGCCTTTTATTCACCTAAACATATGATGTCTGACGTCATTTTGTAAACAATATTTCGCAAAGCTTTTGGTCCTATTAGTAAAAAGTGTTACTATTATTTGCAAATTTTTGTCCCTTTTTTTATTCAATTATTTAATGCTTTAATTCAAATAATTTCATAACTCTATTAAATTCAATTCAAAAACGCAAACAATTATTAGAAAATTATTTGAAATTATTAATCATTATTTTCAAAGCGCATAAAATTGATATTTAGTAATAATTATACTATATTTTGGACCGACTTATGACATATCAAAACCTATTGAGTGAATAAATTAAAAATAGTTTCAAAAAGTATTAAAAATTGAAATGAAAACAGTTTTAAAACTGTTTGAAAAGAGTTTTGTTAAATACAAAATTGATGTTTGATATGAATGGCTATAATAGAAAGTAAGATAAGAAACTGTAAAATAAGCCAATTATAAGCGTTGATAACTATGATAATAAACAGGAACCAAATGATATGTGTATTGCACGCAAAACTTGCGATTAAATAACTGCAGAAACACTGAATTGAATGCTGACTGCAGTGAAACCACACAACTGGTGAGAGTCGCCATCTATTTAATGTGCTTATCATTTAATTTAGGAATTTTTCTTTGTGTCTCAGCTTTTACCAAAACAGTCTGCCCTTCCATTTATGGCAGTGCACGGCTGTGATGGTGTACAGTAGAGAACGTAAATGCATCAAATCCTATTCCACACACATATCAATGTTTAGGTTACTGTTAAAAACAAACTCAAACTCTTATTTTGAAACTAGCTCTGAAAAAATCCCAAATATAAAGGGTTTGAGTTTATAAATATTGTATAACAAAAAAACTTTGTCTCTTGGGTCAAATGTAGAGTATTTATAATTGCTTGCAATTTATCGTTTATCTAAATGAAAACTTTTCCAACACTTTCTATTATAATTTGAACTTATATTTCATATAATAAAAGCTCATGAATGCACTCAATTGTATATGAAATTGAAAATATAAATCCTCTCTTATAAACTTGGAAACCACTCCAACCCATTCCATTCCAGTGCCGCAACAGATTTTGCTTTGGAAGCCAGAAGTAGAGAAATCCATAATTAGGGACAATTTATTAGATTTGTTTTTAAAACTATGTAACTTTTCATGTCTACAGATCTACTCATATACTCTCCTACTTTAGTTGCACTCCCACTCCATTCCACAGAATTAGATAAATTCCAAGACAAGCTGACGTGGAAGTGGAGTGACTTTACAAACCCTAAGGTACAGTATGTGTTGTTCTCAACCACATAAATGATAGACTCGTCGTATAGTCGTATACAAGCAATAGATGAGCGCTGCTCTAGAGAGGACTTTAAGGCGCAAACACTCCCTTATTCTGCAAAAGTGATGGTACGTGTGATTTACGGAAGCCTTAATGGTTGAGAAGTAGTGAATCGCTGTGAGCACAGGCTTTAGCACAGCTTTACCTAAACTGAAGCTCTTTATAGTGTTTCGCGTGCTTTAAGTGCCAAAAGTGAGTGAAAATCTCTTATTCTCTTAACCGAAAGCTTCCATTATATGGAGTCATAAAATGCATCACTTTATTCAATATCAACACTTCGTTTGTTAATTATTTATTAATTAATTTAAATGTAAGTAATTTTTTGTTTATTACACCAAAATATCACATAAATTGTGTGAAAAAGAGTATAAATAATAATATTTATGTTTTGAATATGTTTTTAATAGATATCAATACTAATACTCATTGAAATGTTGGTCGCATTCGAGTCGTGTTTATAAACATTTAAAGAGAGATATGTTTTGCAGCAAATGTGAGACAGCTATCAATGCTATCAAAAGAAGACATCAATTGTAACGACCAATGCATGGAAGCGCTGCTCACTCGAGATGTAGCTCTCGAACAAAGTTTACCTCAACTTGTCTTCAAATGTATTCAAATGTCTTCATTAGTCTTATTCTTATGCAAACTCTGAGTTGAGTTCTAATTGAATGCGAATAATGTTGGAAAAGAAGCCGATAATAAGTCCAGTCCAGTGTCCGACAGCTACAAGTGGTGGCAGTGGTGTTGGCGGAGGCGGTGCTGCTTCTGGTGCTTCCACTGCTAGTTCTCCACAATCACAACAACCCATAACAGGTGCTGAGAATATGAATGGTTCGGAACCTAATGTTTTGCCGCAGAACAGGAGCAGTGCTTCTGCGACCGCAAACATGACCAGTGCTTCCATTGGTTCGATCGGTTCGAAGTCCAGCAGTGGTCCGAATACACCAAATGATAAAATGGGTGCACTCTCTGGTGCGCCAGATTTTGTGATAATTAAAAGTGAGGACCAGAACAGTCTGTCGACAAACCATTGCAATGACGCGAACAATAAAATGAATTGTGAATCGGCTGCTATTCAGTCACAACTGAGGAATGCAAACACTGCTGTCATAACAGATACCAAACTAAACGCTAATAATTCCAATTTGTGTCCCACAAGAGCTCCCATTAGTAATAGTAATAGTAATAACAATAACATGAAGTGCAGAGATAGTGTCACTATGTCTTGTGCTTCAAATGGGCCGCTCAATGGCATGAGTAATACCTCGTCTTTGGATATTTTAAACGATGGTAAGTTACTGTCGTTTCTTATGTGATCGCATTCCTATTCCCATCTATTTGTTTGAAAACTCTTTCCTCCCTTTAAGCATTCATTTGAACACAAAACCTGATTTAGAGTTTAAATTATTAATTACTATACATTTTTGAATCGATAAAAATAAATTACATGCTTCTTCTCATTTATTATAATAGTTATAGTTATAGTTATAGTTATGCTGTCATGTGATTAACATTTTAGTTATTTATTTATTTATATTCAAAGTTAATCAGAGATGAGAAGAATTAGAGTCAATTGGACACCAATTTTGAATACAAAACTAGAGTTGACTTTATATTATGTATAAAAGCTTCTTAAGCTGTTTTATCCTTTGAGAAGTTCATAATCAGAATATCTGCTAAAGTGTGCCTCAATTGATAGATAAGAACTACTTTTGATGCTTTATTTTTGATTATTTGGTTCAGTGTTATTGCACTGCCCTTTACAGCCTTTACTTATTGAATAAATTTGATATTACTTTAAAGCCTTTAAAGTTAGTGAACCTCTTAATAATGGAATGATTTCAATCAATTATTAGGACACTTTCCGCATAAGATTCAGGAAAAGTTTAGTAATCGCTTTGCAATAATTAATTGTTTTATAATAACATTAAACGAACTTAAGCTCAGCTAATGATAACACAATTGTATACAAATGAGGTGCAAATATCGTTACATATATAGAGCTTTATTTGAAAGGTTGGAGACTTAAGTAGTAACAGAAAGTAGTAATAGAAATAACAATAATTACAGAGTAATTACATATTATTTAAAATAAGAGTCAACACATACTCGGTGTGCTTATAGTGAAATATGGTTAATATATAATAATAAGGAGTTAATGTCGTACTCGTAGTATTACGTGATTAGACAAAACGTTTGTTTAAATAGCGTTTCTCATCAGACCAAATGCAACCTGCCTTGAATTCTAGACACTTGAATAATTACCTGCATTGCATAGCATTGCTTTGCATTGCTTTACATCGCTTTGACTTGACTTTGGTTGAGCTGCAAAAGTGAGCAGAGGTGACTGCACTTAACGATATTGGGGATGGAGATCTCGATCCTTGCAAAGAGCGAACCACGAATTTAAAACACAAGAAGTCCCAAAATAATGCATTGCTTTCCTCCCTATCCCTCAAGATCATGGACTGGTTTTCAACGAGATATTCCCTTTCGGCAGTTGTGCCTTATTATGAACACTTATATATTTATGCAGTATATTGTCTGTGAGTTTGCAGAGAAAACAAGTTTTTATCTCGTTTTCAAACTAAAATGAATTTTTCTTTAGAACACAAATTATTTTCTACATTGAAACTATATTTTTCACACACAATGCTTTCGTTTAATGTATTAAAAGGCGTGTTATTTCCCGCTTTATATTAATTGAATTGAGTCTTAATTATTAAGTTTGTGTTCATTATATTTGCTATAAAGTGAATGCTTATTAAAGTTTTTAATTACATTAAAAAAAAGTAATAATAGTAATAATAATAATAATAAGCTATAACTTAATTTTCATTTGAAGCCAAGCTGACCAGTCTTACTGATGACCTGGGAATGCCAGTGCCCACCGGTAACGTTACAATGACAGGTATGACACATACGACACATACAAATTAGTGACATAAAGTAACAAATGCATGTTTAGGTGACTTACCACCGCTTTCTATGATGGAACAAACTATGAACATGTCCGGACCCCGTGGACACTGTGGTTTAGTGCCACCACAATCACCACATCACGGCATTAATGTCTCGTCTGCTCATATGCTTCACTCTCATCCGCACAATAATATGCATCATTTGGTGCCCACTAATAATATGCCGCCTCAAAAGGGGTCGATGACAATGGACTCGCAGTATATGCAGCAACAAAGTCGCATATTTGTATTTAACACTTCGTTGGCCAACAGTGCCGCTGATGCTGTCGATAGCGGACAATTTGCTTCTATTATTAGTTATCATTGTTCTAATCCAGAAACTAAACGACTGTTAGAGAAGTACCCAATGAAAGCGCAGATGAGCCGAACCAACTCTGTCGCGTGGCTCAACACTCTGGCACAAAAACCAATCAGAGGTATTAAAGCCAATATATCGACCTCTCCTGGAATGCACCCTTCAATGCTCAATAACCCGTTCGGACAACCGAGAGGTTCACTACCAGTTCCTTGTGTGGGATCATGCAATATGCACGACCCGTCTGGACTGCCATCAGGTCCTGGTCCTGGAGGAGGTCCTCCGGCCAATTGGCCTAACAATCAAAACATGTGTTCTAACCCTAACTGGTCTGCACAACAAACACAACAACAAATGTTTGCTCAAAACTCTGAATTGAATTCAAATCATAAATTCTCGAACTCTCAGATGAGAACCGGTCCGAGAGCTTGTGGTCCTTCATTTGGAGCCAATAATAATAATAATAACAATAATAGTAATAATAATTTTCAAAATAATTCTCAAATGTTCACTAATGCTCCGCCTCTTTGTAATTCTGGGCCTGGAATGCCTCCACAGTTGGCGGGTATGTATTATTTATCTCTAGTCTAACTTAAACACATATATAAATAAAAATTATTTTAGGGCCAGAAATACCAGACGAAAATCTGACGCCTCAACAGAGACAGCACAGGGAGAAACAATTGGCAACTTTGCGTAAATTGCAACAGAGGTTTTGTCCCGATATGATGGAGTCATCTTCACCTTCACCTATGGGTCAAATGATGCGAATGCCAGCACCTCATCAATCAATGGACTATATGATGGATCCATTGATGTGTGCAAACAATATATGTCCTCTACCAGAACACGAACATTTGCACAATAGTAGTGATCCTTCACTGAACAATCTTATGACTCCGTCCACAATGATGTCAAACAATAACAACAACACAACACAGTATTCTCAAAGCCATTCATCAATGCCTCCAACATCAGCATCGGCTCAAATAGAGTGGCAAAAAGTGCAAAACAGTTATATAGATGAGAGAAGACGTAAACCACAGACAGGTGGACAAGTTGTTCATAACAATATGTGCAGTGGAACCAATTCAGTGCCAATTTCACATCACTCGCCATTATCACAGCCCTCCTCAGCAATGAACAGTCCGAGTCCATGCATATCACAAAGTCCTGGAAGTCGTATTCCTCCCCCTCCTTATAATCAGGGTATTCGTCCGCACTCGAGTCCACACCCGTCATCACCAGCCACTGGATCTCTTCCATTGCCGTCTCCGCGCATGCAATCGCCTGCAGACGCCTCGAGGCAGAAGTACATGCCTTCCGGTCAGTCACGTCTGCCTCACGCAAGTCCAGGTCCAGCGACTCCTTCAGCAGATAGTAATAGTAGTATATCAGGAGTGCATTCGCCCAAACCATTGCCTTCATCGTCATCTCAAAACTCATTACCTTCTGCTACCTCTTCATCGGTTGTACAAAACAGTTGTAATGTTTCTCGAACACAGACATCCACTAATGTAACCAACATGAGTGTCACCACTCCGTCCAGTATAGCTCCGAGCTCTAGCCCTTCCAGTGTGAAAAAGCTGCCAAATCTTATATCTCAAACACCAAAAGCACTGAATCCTGATTGTGAAGAACGACTACTGATTAGCCCGTTATCTAACTCTGTTCTCGATTCAAATCGAAAGCTTCATCCAAACGATATGTCATTACTCGGACAAAATACTTGTTCTTCACCTTTTATTTGCAATAAACCAGAACCAGCTTTAATGCCAGTGCCATCACCACAACAAATACAATACTTAAATACGTTTGACGGACAGGAGCTAACCATTCAAAAGCAGCCCAACACTAGCTTAAGGGATGCGGATTTGATATCTCCTGCGCCTGACATCGATCTTGAGTTTCCAAATGAATTCGGAAATACTTGTCCACCATTTCATGGGAACGAAAGATTACCCAACTTTGTAATGATGGATAACATGAATCCAAGATTTCCATCGAATCCACAAAATGCTAATATGAGTGGTCCTCAGTTCGAAATGAATCCTAGATTTATGACTCCAGACAATAATAGCCAAAGATTTGTGGGCCCGGCCTTTGATGGACCTTCACCTCGAATGTCGAACTCACACGACAACCATTTTCGGTCACAGAATATGTTATGTATGCCTTACGGACAAATGGAGAATAATATGATGCGATTTCCCAACTCTTGTGATACTTTAATGCCGCCGAGAATTCGTGGTCCGACTGATATGGCAATGAATGCACGGTTTCCACAGCATTTGAACGATAATATGCAATCGCCGTCTCATTTCAATTCCTCTACGATGTCACCCATGAGTAATGAACAGATGAATATGATGTCATTCGCCGGTTCTAATCAGAATTCAGGTCCCGGATGTTTAGGTTCAGTCAATAATTTTAATCCTCAGATGGAAAGTGGCATCAGTTCAACACATTTACAAAATTTGCAAAAAATGACCCCACCTTTCGATATCGGGCCGCCCAACAAAGTGGACGCTATGATGATGTCTAACGGTCCGATGCAACACAACCATAGCTCTAATGGACAGGTAATGCACGGCGCAAATGGACCTATGGTTCAGGTATCTCAAGCTCAGCGATCAACTAATTTCGATCCCATCTCTTCAATGGCGGCGATGGGAGAACCTAACTCTGGCAGTCAAATGAATCCGCAGCAGAACATGATGTCCGCACCTTCGATGAACATGACCAGTATGCAGGTCACTGCCAATGGCCCGCCTCCGCCTCCAAATATGGTCAACTTTCACACCTCTATGTCTTCAATACAAGGAATTCATCAAAATATGAGTCCAGACGGAAGCGGAATGAATGGAGGAATGCAGAGCCAGTACAATATGCCTCAAATGGGCCATAATATGACTGGTGGTCCACAAACTGTGAATAATACTTATGTGAACGCAACGATGTCTATCCAACAGTTGAACATTCAGAACGTGCCGGCGTCCAATTTCAACCCAAATATGGACCAAAGTATGAATAATCAAAACAATATGAATATTCCGCCGCCATCTATGGCTGGAAGTGGTGCCGGTTTGAGTCCTCCTTCGAGTGCTATGCAACTCATGCAACAAAACAGTTCCGCTAAACTCGGCTCTGGTTTTGCACATCGCATGTCAGGCCCACCCTCTGGTCCTAACTTTCCGGGTCAGCAAATGAATAATCCTCGAGTCATGAGTCCAATGAATTTCCCGACAAATCCTCATTTGATGCAACGCTGCGCTTATAATTCTCCTAATATTCAGATAAACCCGGACTCACCTAATACTATACAATATCTTCCGGCGCGACCACAAAACCCGAATTCAAGCAACAGACCGCCCACTTTGGACTTCTTGAAGCGCTTCGAAGCACCGCTCACTAATTTGGGAAATAAAATCCCGACTCAAAACTTACAGTATTTCCCAAATAATAATACAAATATTAATAATATGAATAGCTCTCAAGGGATGCCTTTACAGCCGCGGATGATGCCACAGAATATGCCAATTGCTTCAGGTCCAGGAAGACCCTTAAGTGCGCCGATGGTTAGAGGAGCCAATCCTAATGCAGGCAGAGTTGTTGGCCAGCAATCGATGATGCCTTCGGCTGACATGTTTGGTCGTCCCACCGGACCCAACAATATGATGAATGGCCCTCACATTGGCCCGAATCAGCCCAACTCTATGTTTTCAAATATTAAACAATCAGCTTCTGGTCCTATGTCTCCCGTAGGTATGGCTCCAGATGCGGCCCAACCTCTGCCGCCTTCAGTGGGTCACTCGTATAACTATAAACAGACGCCATTCATAGCTCCCATGAATTCAGACCCAAACTATGCAATTCAATACCATAACTTTCAACAGCAATTGTATGCAACAAACACTCGAACTTCTAATAATACCTCTAACACTAGCAGTGGAAATAATCCTAGAATGCCATCGAATAACTTTTATAGTTCGTCGAAATGATCACGAACTTTGAGTGCAGCTCTAAATAGCAATTTATTATAGCATAACAACTGTTTGTTCGTTTGTATATTTGATCGGTTATTAAGAAGGAATGATTGGTAACAACAATACTCTTACTGTAAATATAATAAATAGCCATTTGTTCATCTATACGATGATTCCTATATGTATAGTGAACTGTCACAAGTTATTGTATCGCATCATCAGAACATTCGCCAAATTCATTGACATTGCATTTATGTTCATTTCATCGCAACTGATAATTGTTTTCATTGACAAAGACTGAAAATAGCATTTAATGAATAACAACTTTAAATCTGTATATTTTTGTGCCATTTTGTTATACAAGTGGTAAATACTCTTGTGTTTTGATTTTCTGTTTTTAGTTTTTCCTGAAATGTGCCATTTCTTCATTATATATCATTAGTTATACAATAATTAATTAAATAATTAATTAAAATACAGATCAAACCAAATTTTTGGCAGCACTTAATTTTATTGTAAGATATTTTACCCTTTTTTGAGCTAACTTTTATGTACCGGTAATTATAGTTGATTTTATGCTACAAAAAGTATTTCAAATTCAGCTTTTGTTGCAAAAATGGTCACAATCTTTATTAAAATAATGTAATTCATTATATTATTGTATAAGTTGGTAGTTATAAAAAAGTCATTTTAAATACAATTCTATTGTTTGCTATTTTTTTATATTTTAATTTTGTTTTAAAAAATTATTTCTAGCTTTGGACAGAAAATCGATCAAAAATGCATTTCAACTGAAACTAGAACTGGAACTAAACACAAAAATTAATCAAAATCACTATATATTGATTAGCCTTAAAATACGATCAATATATTGAGATAACAATCAGATAAGATAAATGGGTTTCCCCTTTACAAAGAAAGCCATACGAAAAGTCCATTTCTTAGATATAAATTCTGAAATATCCAAAACTAAATGACAAAAAAATAAATACATTGAAAAATAATTGTGTGAAACAAAAGAGATTGTGATAGGAATACGAAAAATACTTAAACAGGTTTGCCTTTCGCTCATTTATTTTGTTATTAACTGACAATTCATTGAAATGTTAATTATAGTAATTATAGTGAGTTATTACAGCATTTAGTCTAACATAACCTTTGAACTAAGTTTATCTAACAATCAATTAGTTGGGGTCAAGTCAGGTCAGCCCAAATGACGAACTTTGTATCACATGATCCGAACAAACATAAGAATGCATTAAGTCGTGAAGGAACAGACCTGAGGTCAGCTCAAGTCATTCTGGAGGTCAGGCAGGTAAACAACTAACTCACGAGTCAGATATTTCCAATTTATGACTTGTTTACTCAAAATAGTGGCATTAATTTACTGGTGTTTATGAGATGTGATCACTGCAAAGGGGGTAAAGAGGGGCTATTTTTAGGTATCATAATATCAGTATTTTGATGTCAAAACTTATTTTGTATGAAAAGTTTTGGAAAAGTTTTGGAAAAATGTTTTGGAAAAGTTTTGGAAAAATGTTTTCTAATCTTTGTTAAGTATTCAGATATTATTTACATATCTTTCTATACAGTATTTACAGTAAAATGCATTCTAAGGCAAAACTGTTTTAAGTCTATATTTATTACTTATTATTACTAAATGGAGAAAATCTTAAACAGAGTCTAAACTTTATGCGTGAATCCAATTGTTCCAAACTTAAGCCTAAAGCCTCTCATTTCAAGAAATAATTTCCTCTCGTTTTATCAGATTTGTTGAGACCGTTCACACAAAACAATAATTTTATATTAATTATTAAAAATTGAAGTATTTTTGTAATAATATCACAATTTTTCGTTATATTAAAAACAATTTTTAGAGTTTTAGTCACAAAACTTCTGAATCACTATTTAATTAACGATTAATTTATTGATAATTTGGACGTTATTTGTGTTTTGAGTTGTTGTGATTTGTGTTACACTAAAGAAAATGTCAGCTGTTTGTAAACATTAATTATAAATATTTAATATTTATATAAAATCAGTAATAATTTGCTAATAAATAGAGAATAAAAGCATTGAAATCTTTGTTGAGTTAAATGTGAATAATTTGATAGAAATGAAAGGAAAGGGAAAGAAAGAGAGGGAGAGCGCAGACATAGATGACTGTCCGCTACAGTTCTTGGACTTCAAGCCAATCGATCACATGAGACAATGTCCCAGATTTGCGTCCGGTATTGTATTATAGCATTCATTTTTATCTCATTTTATTGTCAATTCTATTGTTTACACCATTAGTGGTTCAGCGAAACGAAGACGAAAGCATTGGTTCTGAAGATTTGGATGTTTTGCAGCTCGAGTTGGAAACACTTCTGGTCTCTGTTGTTAAGCGGCAGAGACTTCTTGAGACAGAAATGGAGGCTTTGCTGAACTGGTACGACACCAAAAACAGAGACAAACGAGCGCTCAATAAAATGGTATTTCTTTTTGTCATTAGTTTTCGTATTTATTAATATTTATCACATTTTAATTATTTTAATAATTATTAGTAATATATCAGAAAATCAATTATAAAACTATTGATTTCAAAGTATACGCAATTGTTATGGTTTTGGTTACAGTTTTTTTCTTTTGCTCTGAAAGAACAGCAATGGCTTTACTCTGTTTTATCTGATATGTTATTATTTTTGGTGTGAAATATATTAATTAATATTCAATGAATTTTAGGCACATTTATTGAATTTGCATATTGAAAGTTGCGTTACAATTGAAAGTAATATTTTAAAATTTTGTTCAGTTAACCTTTGACCAGAATTTGACCACTGCCTCCCGGCTTCCCCTCTGGCTAAGAACTAAGGCTCTGATATGACATAATAGAGCTGTTCTAACAATAAAATATTTTTTAGGGACTGAATATTTGAGTAAATATTTAATATTTACTAACCCTTCAAATATTGATTTATAAAGTCTGCCAAATGAACCCTTTTTTGAACCCTCTTTAATTGATTCGTATGCATACAAAAGTCTAAATCTAAATAAAAGAGAATAAAGAAACCTAAAACTGCTTTTAAATGATAAACTTATACATTAGTCAATAATTACTATAAGTTGATGTCAATGAAAAAAAAGCATAATCATAGGCTAAATTTTGTATCAACTTTAATGAACCCAAATATCTAATGTGTGTATATTTATGTTTTGG
>JAUJYT010000667.1:0-16401 GCA_033996565.1 Nanhermannia nana
AAACTCGTATTCTCCTATATGTTTAACATTAAGTCACGTGAGAAAATGCGTACACAGGGGGAGGGGGTCTAGGAATTTATATTTTTTGCGTACGTACTTTGCGGACGACCCCATAGTACAAATACAATATTGTATGCACTGTACAGTGATGTCAAATGAAATCTGCAAAACATTTGCTAACTTTAAGAGAAAATCTTATTCATTGCTTTTAAAAGAGATTATAGAATCTCATTAAAAAAAGTTTATTAAAATGTTAATTTTGAAACTTTTATTGATTAAAACTAAGATTGATTTTATACTCTAAAAAGCAGACATTTGTAGATTTACAGTTTTCATTTGACATCACTGTACAGCTCAGGAAAGAGAGTTATGCAAAATTGCGAAAAATCTAGTGATGAGCAAAAATCCAAGCAAAGCAAAAATTTTGCAGAAATCCTATTCTGAGCCTAAACGTGCTCAAAAAACAATAAGAAAGTCACGTTACTTATTGTTTTCTGAACTCGTGTGGGGAACAGGATCACTGCATAACTCTGGTGATGAGTAGGCATGAAAGGTAAGGACATTTCAAATATTACTGATATATATTATATTTGTATAGAATTTGACGATATATGTCAAACAAAATAATTAAAGAAACATTTCTAAGAATCTTTTGAATACTTGAAATGATCTTAAAGTATAAATGACTAGATATAAAAAACAGTGAATTCAAAGTTACTTTTAAGTAAATGGTAAAAAGTTATTTCGATTCATATCAATAAACTCAAGCTCTTATTTCTCGTCATATTTTCAGCAGTGATTACAACACAACTTTGATTCCCGACCTAACTATAGAAGCACTTAAGTTATAAAAAATAATTATATGCGACAAATAAATTGAGGAAAAATTATACTATCATTTGAGCAAAACTTTCAAATAAGTGTCAGATAAAAAATAAAATCAAACGAAAATATTTATTAACAAAAATTTTCTATTCAGTGAACTTATAGTACATAAGAAATAACTCAATTGGTTAGTGATAATCAATACTTACTTTGCCATTGGGAGAGCTCTTCTTGAAGACCCTAATTTGAAATGAAAAAAGAGAACAGTATTTAGATTTATGTGAATATAAGCTATAAAGAGACTAAAATGCAAAAATCACATTAAAAAAGTTAATTGAAAGAGGCATAAGTTTGCATAACTAAACTAAACTAAACTAAACTTTATTTGACTATATATAGCAAAATGCAGGCAAACGAACAATAGTATGTAATTAAGAAAATAACAAAAAATAAATTTTGACTCAACAAGAGATACAATCAATATTTGAAGACTCAATACTGGGAAGAATATGAAAAAAAGCAAAGTAGAGTACTTTTGCATGTTTGTGATCATACCTCAAAGCCTCAGAATCAATCATCTTTGAAATCGATTTGAAACTTGAATTTACTATTTTTACAATTCAAATAAACACTTTATACGCAGTGAATAAAACATCTTTTAAAGCAATATAACATATAGTTATTACAAAAACGAAACATTTTAGTTGCTCAACACATTTGATAGCAATAATATTTTAGAATTTTGTTTCCGCGTATGCACTAAGAAATGAAAAACAAATTTCCTTGAATATCAAATATAATAACAGTTCTGCGTTATTATAGTCAACAATAACACTACACGACTTTGGTTTCTATAATCGAAACTGAGGTAAAGTTAATCTTAAAATCATATTATAACATATTGATAAAGTTGTTAAAACTCAGCCCAATAACTATTGAAAACCACATCAAGAGCTCTATCATTTCAAAATGAATAACCAGCTCTCAAGTACGAAGACAAACACTCTATTAAAAGTAGCAAGACGCATTTGCCATATAATGAAAGACATCTTAACATAACATGTATTACAAGATATCTGTATTTGGTTTATATCAATAAACATTCATTAATGTTCTGATGGTATATAAGTTCATATTCATACTCATACATACTGTATATAGAAATGAAACGACTTATGAAAAATTAATATACAGTTTAATAAGGAAAAGTCAAGTTCTCAAATTCAACATATATCCTATATGTAATAAATTATTAAATATTGTATAATCAATGACTCACTCATTAACTAAAATTTATTATATAATTATAAAACATTTCAAAATTATTCAATTAGTTAAAAAAGCGTGACATTCAATTACAACTTAAGAGTTACTCAAAAACAAATTAAGATTTGAAACAATTCTCAAACAGAATAATCTAAACTATTCTGCTCACCAAAATATTCTGCAATCAATCCGCAATAATATGAGACAAAAATATTTTATTTTGGAATATTATATAAGTCAAGTTCTAATAATTCAAGGAAATTGAGTTACAATATAAGTAATCTATACTGTATTCATAAATTGAAAGAACAGTCAAATGTACACAATTTACTCATTTCTAAAACTACTACATGAGTTAATTCAGTTTAAACAGTTATATTACTATCGTTTGAATTTTAGAATTTAAGCCTCTTATAGTATTACAGTATACAGTATATAGTTTTGATCGATTTTTGGGACTCAAGATCTTCTAAAAAAAGTATTGTTATTATTAGAAATAAAGCTATTCTATAGCTATAATACTCATGTTGTTTTAATACGTCTAATGTCAAAATAGTGTAATTACTTAAAAGGAGATAAACGGAATATTCAACCAAGTCTTAAAAGTCAATTCTAATAAAGCCAATTCATACTGTATTTTACCTTTACGACTCATTTTACTCAAGCAAACCAAATAATACAATTATTGTAAGTATTTTTTAATCATCTCTCAAACGTAATCTTTTAGTATTAGATCCTATTTCAGTTATGATCATTCAAATTAGAGAACCAAAATGTTATTTATTTTCGTTTTAATTTCACGATTTCACTCGAGCTTTCGCTTCATTTTCATTCATTTTTCATATTTGACTTTCACTTCAATTTCACTATAATTTCAAAACACATTCACTTTCGGTTTTACTATATTCTGCGGTTTCTAATTACAGAAGCATTGTTTCATTTGATACCTTTACTAAAATACAATTTATGATTAAAACATTTAATATTTATCTTGATTTATAATATTTGTTAATTTTGTAATAATATATAATTCTAGTTCTTTCAATGAAATGAACATTTTTATCTCATTTCACGAGATTTTTCGATTTTCGCTTTCGTTTCACTTTCGTTCGAATAACTTTTGGTTCTCTAATCAAATCTTTTGGTTTTTACTTATGGTTAGTTTGTGTGTATATAGTTAGACACGAAGACAAACATTGATATTATCTGACAAAAAGCGCTACATCTCAATAATGAGAGTAACACAAAAGATACTTCTTGTAAGCCTAAGCTTATTACATAATATACCAATCGTTACAATTCTTTTGACACGAAATATTCTGTTGAGCACACAATTAATGTCATTGATTGGGATGAATTCAATAGAAAGCAAATCCGTTTTTATATTCTTTTATATATGTTTAGCTCAGAATAATAGATCAAATATTATAAGTTAAATATATCTATCAATTTGTTGTCAATTAGTAAAAAATATTTATAATTAATGAAAATTTGATTGAATTTATAAAACTCGTATAAATGACTTACGAGTTAGAAATACAGAGTTATTATTAATAGGAAATAAAAGTTAACATATTTGATGAGTTATATTAAGTTTAATTGAAACTTCATTTATATTTAGACAAGTAATGAAACCAAATTCATATTTCATTTTTCGAGTTTATGAGAAATATATAAATAAAGACCATTATTAGAGCAGAAAAATAGTGCTTTAAAATATGGTTTTAGGCATAGGATGGTCAATGGGGTATAGAGTATAATACCCCTGACATGAGCCAAAAACGTATACACCCTTAGAAAGGAAGAATTTAATATGGGTTTCTATGGGAGCAATCGAGCACCATCAGGGGTCAGAGTCTAAATTTTGAAAACTCCCTCTTATCGGGACCTTTATAGCACCGAGAAAGATGAGAAATAGGCACCAAAGGCATCTCTAAATTTTAATTAATAATATTATACGAGCTTTAAATTCAATTTAATTGTAAGGAAGCCCTAAAATGGTTCATCAATAATATCAATTGAAATATTTAAAACTCGGGACAACTATTCAAGCTTTTGGCTATCAATTTGAGAATTCTCACAAAAAGCAATGTGGAAGAGAAAATCTCATTTGATTCATAAAAAACTTATTTTGAATAAATTTTTAAAATGCAAAATAAAAGATTTTCTCTAAAAAACCAATAAAAATGAAGAAATACGCACCAATTTGTAAAAATTGAAAATAGTATCTAACTCCCAAAAAATGCAATTATAGTGATATCTATAAGTGTCTCAAATGACATTTTCATGTGATCCCAACTCATATTGAACTTTAGATTAAGTTAAATGAAAGACAAAAGCTTTTTTAATGCTCTAATCATTACATTTCTAACAATATGATGAATCATGAGCTCAATTATTTTTAACAACGGAATAATAATTTACGTAAATATTATGCAAGCAATTCACCAATGGTTGCAAAATGTTTATTTAAGATTTAGAATCACAACAACTTTTCTAATAAAAAATTAATTAATCAAAACAAATAAGAATATGCTTTCATTAGTTATTACAATAAAAGTTTAAAAAAGGAATTCTTTGTTCATTCTTCAGGTCGGCTTCTTTGTGGAGCTCTTTATTATTTAGATTTTTCAAATATATTTATAATGAAAATATTTGATTCAAATCTTTATTAAGAAACAGACACTTCTATTCATTAATTAAAATTAAATATCATTTAATTAATGCTATTTTAAAAGAAACCCAAATAACCCTTTATTGGGTTTCATTTTAACTAATGATAACTTTGTTAATAAGATTAAACATTTAATAAGATTAATACATAATTGGATTAAATAACAGAGTGATTAATGAGTTTCTATCTTATGATTCAAGCATTTGATAAAAATTTTGATAAAATTGTGATTAATTATATTTTTAAGCGATTCTCATCGTTAAGAACAAAATAGTTAGAGTTATACTATTTTATTACTATAACCATTACTACTACTAAAGTATTTATATGTATTGATAAACTATAGTCTATTTCTTATATAATATATTGAACAGTAATGTAATGCTATTTTGTATTCTAAGTTCAAATAATGCATGAATTGAGAAACACTTAAAGTACTAAGAAATGAACTTCAAGTGAAAAGCAGTTTCTAATGACTCACGCAATGAATTAAAAATTATTCCTAACATAACACTGAGGTGTATGTTATGTTTTGGCATTAATTTCTAAGTGATTCGTGTGATTGAAGCTCATGTTTCACAATAAAAACATTCATAAAACAAATTAAAAGCACATCTGTTTCTCCAACTTTATAACAATTACTTTAAGCACATTATATGGCAGTGCAAGTCATTACAGCATTTATATTACAAAAATTGTATTAAGCTTTAAGCGAATTATGCTTTCATTCATATGTTGGCTTACAGTAGAGTTTGTTAACAAATACAATGCTATTAATGAACACACATTACAATCAGATAAGACTCTGTTGAAAACAACTCTTAATCTATTACTAGAAAAGCTATTAATCTCTAATTGGAATCAACATATTCTACAATTCATTCAAACCATTCACACATTGTTTATATTAATGTCGAATTCGATTTAAGTTTATGTCAGTTTATATTGCAATTCATTCATCAAATAATGACAAATGTGTAAAAATATTGATTAAGCGCTTAAACATATGATATATTACATAATGTTTGCGTCGATTAATATTAAAATGTGGCCAACAATTAGCGCTTAAGTATCGTAAATAAGTTTAAAGTGTTATTAAAGTGTTATTAAAGTGTTATTAAAGTGTTATTAAAGTGTTATTAAAGTGTCGGATGAGAGCAGAGATGGCTTTTCGCATATCATATCAAATGTGATCAACTCTTATATAATAATAACAATTATTAATTTAATTATTTCAATCGTTTGAGTCCTCTCTATAACACACTTATTATAGTTTAAAATTAATTTTAATAGTTTTAATAATTGATTGAATTTGTTATAAAACAAATTCAATTTTTAAAAGAGACAAAAATAGTTTTAACTATATTTTTATACAAACATTTGTCAACAATTGTCAGGAAATTAGACGTTTTTCATCCAAAACTTTATATATTACAAAAAATTGTTTCCATTTATAAAATCGATTCAAAAGTGATTCAAATATATGTTTAAAACTGAGAACATTATGAATAAAAACAATAAAAACAAAATGCACTTCAAATACTCGTCAAGAGTAAGAAAAATAAATGATAAAAGTCTGACAAATATTGTGATTACTATTAAAATAACGTAAAATAACGATAAGAAATGTTAATAAAAATGAAAATCTCTTTCAGGTATTCACTCATAACACATAAGCCTATAGAGAAAACGCTTTCAAAGAGTTTCAAAATAAAGGATTTCAAAAAATGTATGAATTAATAGAGAAATGAATAAATGGTATAACAAATGGAAATATAAGCAAAACAAGCAAAGGAGTGGTGACAGACCTCGTTCCCGGCCTTTTGCTGTTATCATCAATTGCGGTCTCCATTAAAATAAAATATTATTATTATTACAACACATTAAACAGTAGAAGAGTCTGTCTCTGACTCTGTCTCTGACTCTGACTCAAGCTTTGGGCTCAACTGTCAAACCTTTGGCTCACTATTAAAGCCCTCAACGAAGGAATGGCTTTATATCCGGATACGGAAAAGCACTCATTCGCCAACAGATGACGCTCTTCTGTCACAACTCTTTCAAAGATTTGCGATTTTATACAAACAAAACATAGTTTTTCGTAATTCTAACCAATTTATTGATTATTTATTTTTATTGTCATTCATTAGTAATACAAAAGTCACTCATTTAGTAATGAATTTATTTATTTAACAAAATTCAATAACAAAATAGTTTTCACCAAAAGGTTATAAATATATTTATTTTATGATAAAAATAAGTTTATTTTATGGATAACTCAGTTATAGCCAAAAGTGGTTGGCTTTTAAAAAAAGGTAAAACCATACAAATGAATGTTTGCAATGTTTATGATATAACTATTGTTTTAATTGTAAACATGTTTTGATTTGATTGTAACTCAGGCTCGCATTCGTACGAATGGCAGAAGACTTGGGTGGAACTGTATCGCGACGGATATCTTAAATACTATGAGAGCGACGACAGCCCAAACGCAGAAGACGTCATATTTATGCCGAGAGAATGTATTTTAGTTAAAACGGGAACTCAAGTAATAGTCATAATATAGATATTTTATAGATATTTAAATGCATTTCAATTGTTTGTATCCATCAAAAGGTCGAAGGAGTGAAAGCGCCTCAAAATCATTCTCATCAGTGCTTATTCTCCGTCACATCAAATGTTGGAAACAAAATCTGGTATTTTTGTGGTCAATCACTCGATGAGATGCGTGTCTGGCAGTTAGCTCTGGAACAGTCGCGACTCATTCTAAGTCCAAGACATGAATCGCACCGATCGTCGCGTTCATATATAGGCTCACAATCTCCTTATTCTTCTTATATGAATAGTCGTTCGTCAGCTTTTATGCCTTCGCTAACAAATGGCTCTCTTTCACAACTGATGCCAATCTCAAGTTCTTCCGAGACATTGAGGTCTCACTACAGTCCTTATATACCATTATATCCTTATTATAATTTACATAACTATCAGACCAATAGACCAATTCTGCCTCCCTCTCACCCCTATAATCATATGAGAGGTCTCAGTGATATCCCTTCCCTAACCGGTGCATCATTTGCTGGCTCGATGTGGTCTCAATCGCCCTTTTGGTGGTGAAGAGGTTTAGGAGAAGTGCCACATAAAGCACACATTTTTCATTTGGGAACTTCTTTCAAATCAATTGTTTAAGCACTTCATCACACTTTGTGTTTGTTTTATTTATTTTTCATTCACTTCATTAATCGAAGTCCTGACCAATCAGTGAACTTTATCCCGTTTAATGCGGCTCTAATTCTGCCCCACTTTATATTGAAATACTCTTTTGCCAGATCTCGAATCAATTAAGACATGTTTTGGATTATTTGGTTTTTTGACTTAATTGCGATCATTTTCGTAATGTTAAAGCCCATGCAAAAAACGGATAAAAATCTAATATTATTTCTAATGATGTTAAATAAGTACTAGTCTTTTAACTTGTGTTAATTGAATTTGTTTTATTGTTTACAATTTGAATTAATGAAAATAATGCACCAGTTCTTAAGCAATGTGTAATTTCTGCATTTGAGTGGCTCTCACATAATAACTCCTCTTATTTATATGTAACAAAACTATTAACACTCTAATCATTTTCCAATTTCTAATACCATTCAAAGTTAGAAATAATATATTAAAGTTGTTTATGTATTTAATAATTATTTTTATATATTATTTATTTTCTAAATCAAATTTTATGTAATGACAATATTTGCAAATTAAAAAACCGGTAAATTTTAAATTACATTATGATTCGATACAGCTTTGAAAATAGTAATCAAAACAAAAAAATCAAAAAAACAAAAAAAATCAAGAGAATAGCGGTTAACCCAAAATTATGTACTTCGAGTTTTATTTGTTCAGCAAATGTAAAAAGTCATAGACTTTACCAAAAAAGAGTATTCGTATGTGATTTAGAAGAAAGATAATGCGATACATAATATATATTATTGCGCCGTTAGTATAAAGTAGTGATAGATTTGCTAAAAATTGCATTAAAGCATTCATCCGAAAGTAACCACTATATTGAGAGCGTAACAAATGTTAGCAAATGCATCCACTCTCCTCTCCTTGGTTTGAGTCCCTTTCCAATGGCAACGGTCTCAGGGGAATGGCTATAAAAGTTTTTAGTCAAGGAAATTAAGCATTGTTTCAGCTTTATATTAACATTCTATTCAGCATAGCTTTCAATCATATTGTTATTCATTAAAATATAATTACAATTAAATACAGTATGTATCAAATTGTCACTTATTTTAAGTAATTTTAAATTATTTATTTTGTGTTTTTATTAAATTAAAAAATCGATCAAAAAAATGTTTCGTATTAAGAATATAAGATTTTTTAACAAAATGAAAAACTGACGAAAATTCAAGAGTAACTCACTATATATATAAACAAAATTAAGTTTAAGAACAAATGAAATTCTAGTTTAATGTAAATTCTGTGCAAATAATATAAAGCTGTCTTTCCATGAAATGCATTCATGTGTTTCATCCAAAATACCAACAAAGATAGGAAAGAACGTTAAAAAAGTATGTTAGACATAATTTAATTGAAAAGAAGGCATTCAACAAATGCATTTGCCTTCTTGACTAATCTGTTCAGAAGGCGCATCCTTAAGGTCAACTTCAACAACTACAACAAAGATAGAAAAGTGCGGGTTAAGGATTATAACAAACAAAAAAGTAAATCAATGGGAAACACATAATTGATAGCGTTCTAAACAAACTCAAACAGTCTGTGCGGGCATTACTTACAATGCCTTCAGCTTAATATCACTTTTGATTAACTCTAAACTATTATAATTATAAAAGAAAAGGATACTGTCCTCCTTTGCCCTTTCGTTGGTTTCCATTCCAGGCAGTGCTGCCGCTACTCTTCTAAATAACTATTATAACAATTTACAAGATTAGCAAATCAAACAATTAATTAAACAGATATTGAAAGAGATGACTCACTTGTTTGACATTATACCCTGATTTAGCACTCGTTTCAATAAACATCACATTAAGTTCTTTTGCTTTTTTCTCTCCTTCTTCAGTAGTGACTTGTCGTTTGTCCTGCAAATCAGTTTTGTTTCCGACCAACATTATAATGACGTCATTGCCTCTCTCTGTCCTCACATCATCGATCCATTTGGACGTTTGATGGAAGGAATTGGCGTCTGTTGTAATACACAATCAATAATAAACCAAACAAATCATTACCAGTATTATAATACTGTATATATTTATATACTGTACTTGTAATATCATATACAACCACAGCAACGGTTGAATCCCTAATATAACTCGGGATTAGACTTCTAAACCGTTCTTGACCTGCAGTGTCCCATAATTGTAAACGAACCTTAAAACAAATAAAAATAAAGTTATAAATAATACATTGTATTCACTGTTAAAAAATATAATTCAAATTTCAAACCTTCAATTGTATTATTAACTTTAAATGACATTAATTTAGATTATTTGTAATTAAATTTGCAAATAATGCGTACAATTTGAAAGCTTATCTATCATTTGATAAGAAAGTAAAAAAATTGCAAAAATAATGAATCATCTTTAAATTATTTCTGTAATTATGTATATTATAATGCATTCAACAACTATCTGCAGCTTAAATAACGAAAATTAACAACTCAAATTAATACTCTATTTAATTAAAATGTCAATAAAAATCATTAAGGTTTTCAATTATAGTAATAATAGTCAAAAGGTTTAATACAATATTTCAATTGCGGTTTATTTTTAGTAATTTTAAAGCTAATAATCCGCTGATAAGCGCCAAAAGTATCAGAAAGAAATTAGAATATAATTATTAATTTGCTTAAAATATTGTAGAAGTTCATTACAAATGAGTTTAATACAAATATTTAACAACGTTCGTAAATTAATAGCAGGTATTACATTAGCATTTATTTAATTAAATGCGTTAATGAGACTAAACTTGTTTAAAACTTATTCAAAATGAAAGATTGAATTAACCGATAAACAAATTTAGAAACTAATATTCGGTTGTAATAAGTGGATTCAATAGTGGAATATGAGCTCATCTCATTTTAATTAAAGTTATAACCTGCTATAACCTGTTATAAGTTAAAGTTATAACATAAACTACTTTTAAATGTTCATTCAATGTAACTATCAATCTATGAACTATCAATCTTATTAACTATTTTCAATTCAAATAGGATTAAGTCATGCTCTCATGCAGTACTAAATCTAATACTCAATAGTATTCAAACATTTTTGTTATCAATAGATTATTATTTTGTTTCATTTACAACAACTTTGAAGCCTTTAAAATGTTAAAACTAGTGCTCAACCCAAGTCTTACTCTAATCAATACATTACTTTAGTTATAACTAAGAGAAATCAAAAATAATTTTAATAATCATTTAAAACGAGTTAAATATATAAAAATTAAAAAATCTGATAAGAGAGTGAGCGGAGACGTACTGTCCTGTCTTCTAAATACATGGTTTTGGACAAGAAGTCGATACCAATAGTGGCCTGATATGTATTGTCGAACGTGTCGTACATGAATCGGGTTATGAGTGATGTCTTGCCAACTGTTTAGTAAATAATTGTATTAATAAAATAGAAACATAATATAAATTGAACATAAAAGGCATCACATGTATGACATGCATGACATGTATGGCCACAACTGACAACTCACCACTTTGTTCGCCCAGAAATACTAATTTAAATTTACGCAAAGGATTACCAAAATCTCCCGACGAAGACATGACTTCGTGTTTATTGAATTGAAATAATTAAATAATATTTTTTTAAAACGCCTATAAATTAATTATTTAATAGTTTGTGAGATGTTTGCCATTAAATGAAATCATTTAATAGTAAGATATTATGTAAACTCATAAATGAGCAGAAATGTGTGTCAACACCACTATTGGTTTAATTGACGACAACCGGTGGGAAGCAATACATACACTATTATTATATAATATTAATAGAGATATAGAGATAGAGATAGAGTTGTTTTAATTCTAGTCTTTAATACATTGTTCGAAGCCTTGCCTCAAACTAATGGTGGCCTCACTTGAGAATTGATTAATTGGAGCAAAAATATAACTCATATGACTCACCCTTATGTTGATATAGTGTTAGTGCTGTCAATGGTGTCAATGGTGTCACTCAGTGGTCAATACAACTATTATTTGACGAATAAATTATTTTAATATTTTGAAAATATCGTAACAATTAATTAAACAATTGATTTCTGATTTGTGTCATATCAAGTCAGGTCAGGTCATAACCGGACGATTCAGATAATTAAATAAAAATAACATTTTGTTGATTCTTATGATTTGCTGAAAACATAAATACTTATTATCAATAAATTGAATATTAATTGATTTCATAACAGTTTTGCTGTTCATCTCATTTACAGACAATTTGTTAAAAATGTTTCATAAAATCGCATAAAATGTGATTTTATATTAATTATAAATAATTATTACATTATTATTGAAAATGACTGAAGACTCGGAACAAACTTCTAAAGAAAATAAAAGCAGTAATTCTTCAAATGGAAAAAGTATCACATCTTCGAGTAAGTCATCAAACCATTCGTCAACTCATTCGGCAAGTAATCGATCGGAAAAGAAAGAGAGAGTTCGAGACGGACTTCAAACGAGAGTATGATATGATTTGTTGTATTATTTGTTTAATTAAATGTTAATTTTGATTAAAGGTTGTTATAAGACATTTACCGCCGACTATGACTTCAGAGCAGTTTTTGGAAGAGATTTCTCCGATTCCTGAATACAATGACTACTACTTCGTGAGGGCGGAGACCAGTCTAGGCATATATGCGTTCAGTCGCGCGTACATTAACTTTATTCATATGGAAGACGTATTTATATTTAAAGACAAATTTGATAATTACGTGTTCGTTGACCTGAAAGGCAATGAGTTCTCAGCGATCGTAGAGTTCGCTCCCTTTCAGAAAATACCTCGTCGTAGAATCGGAGCCAACGGTCAACCGATTTCTGCCAAAAAGCGCGACAATAAATGCGGAACTATTGAACAGGACTCGGATTACATCACATTTCTCGAAGATTTAGAGAAAGGCAAACACGAAGCTAATATGCCTTCAGCTGAGGTCTACTTAGAAGAGATCGAAGCGCGAGAAAAAGAGTTGAGAGCCAATCACGGAGTGCTCAAAGTTACCACACCTCTCATCGAATTCATCAAAAACAAAAAGGCAGAAAAAATTAGATTAAGAGAAGAGAGACGCGAAGAACGAAGAAAACAACAACAGGAACAGAAACGAATCAGAGAAGAAGAACATATCAGGAAAATCAAACAGTTGAAGAAACACGAGAAACATGAGAAACAAGAGAAATACGATGACAAAAAACAAAAAGATAGTGACGAACACCACAAAGACAAGTCAATTAAGAAAGAAGAGGAAAAAATTAAAATCAAAACTCGAGATTCAGATAAAAAGGAATCCAATAAAAGTGATAAGAAATTTGATTCGAAAAAGAGTGAGAGAGGCTCTAGTTATTCGAGCTCTAGTAGACATCGAAGTGAAAAAGTTAAAGATAACAGTAATTCTAATGCTAATAATGAATCCACTTTTGTTGTCAAAGTTTTACAAAATCCCGATAAAGATAAGTCACAGGAATCAAACTCTAAGAATATTTCCAACGTTAAGAAGTCAGACACGAACACCAGTAAGACTATTAGTGAGGAGGTTAGAGAAGTGGTTTCGAGTGAACAGATAGGAAGCGTTGACACTAAAAGTGAGAGAACAGAGAGAACAGAGAGAACAGAAAGAACAGAGAGTACATCAAAAGTGAGTAACGAAACTTCGAGTAGAGCCGATTCAAAACGAATTCGCAATAAAGACAGACCCACTCGAGAGATATACAAACCGGGAGCTGTCAAAAGAAGCACTTCTGATTCGTCTAAAACCCAAACAGACCACAAAAGCAGTACAAACAGAACAGAACACGGATACAAAAATAGAGTTTTCACTCGTTCAAAACATAATGATTAGTTTCTGTTATTATTTCGATATTTATGTACTGTGTTATCACTATTATAAATAATAAAAAAATTGTAATTTTAATTATTTTAATTGATCGCTAATTGATTAGATTGAATTTATTGAACTAAATATAACTTTAATTGACATAAATATAAACCAATGATTGCATGACTAATACTGGTTGACTGATTAGTCTAGTCTACAATAGGCTCTGTATATCAATAGAGGAGATTTCACTTTATTAATGAGTAGAGAAGTCATGGCAGGTATAAATCCGACATAACCTGCATATAGGTTAGTCCCCTGACAGTTGGCCTCACCGGTGATCACTATCAGGATAGAACCGCTCTCTTTTTGCGATAATTTGTATTCGAAAGTGGGTCTCACGTGTTCGCTCTTCACTTCAATGGCGTCCACAACGAATTCTGGAACCGGAACCACATATGATTTGGTGAACTCATCAATTATTTTAGGAGCGAATAACTGTTCTTTTGCTGATTTGCTAAAATATGTCAACATATTGCTCAATGTCTTCACATCTTTGAACTTTGGCGTAAGTCCTGCGCGAACCACATTATCAGAACAGGCCATACATTCGATACAATCTATAATTAAATGGCAATCAAATAACATGTACAGCAATTGCAATCAAATGAGTTATACCTCCGAGAATATAAGCGTGTGGTTCGTCCTGACCCAGAAAGAGGGCATCGCCTGGTTTTAGATTTAAATAATTGAGAAAGAATATGGCAAAGCATCCGATGTCGTTCGGATACTGTGAGTATAAGCGCAGAAACAACTTTCTGAGCGCCTCTTTATCAGGATCTATAGTTTCCTCTCGAGACCATCTCTGCTCCAACGCTTCCAAGTTCTGCGTCACCACATTTTCAGGGGATGTCATCAGAGCAGTAAAGAATTGCTTAAGTCCTTGCTTTTTGTTTTGCGAATTTTTATAATTAGCGGTCACTTCGTTTCCAACGACTGCTCGAAATTCTGGCACATTATCCAAAAATGCTTCGATTTCTGAGTGCGGACGAAATCCGCACAAAGCCTCGAAATCTGTCAAAGCGATAGCCATTTCTGGCTTATGATTGGAGTCGGGATAATGCGAGGGATCGTTTCGATGTAATTCTTCGGCCAATGTCTTGTTCGGGTGCGCCTGAATGGAGAGCGCCTTTCCTACAGACAGTACTTTGAAGAGAAACGGAAGATTACTACCATATTTGGCGACTACGTTCACATTCCCCACATATTCAGGATACGCGTGCAACAGATTTAATAAAGTCATGTTCTCCATGTCTGGGTCAGAGCTCACCACTACTGTAGGGCCTGAAGGGTGTGTTCCCATCCATAGCTGTCTCAATGCAAACAATGCTAACATTAATAATCATTTCAATTACTTTCAAATCATTAAACTTTCAATGAATGCTAAAAATGAAAAATTATTCAAAATCTAAACTTAGGTTAAAGTTCACAGTAATTACTGAACACAAGTTGTTTACAGTTTTGTGTTTTGAGCGAATACTAACACACATAGAAAGTAAATGATGAATACAATTAAATGGCATTAAATATACAGTAAATATAATAGAAATAAAGCCAAATGAAAGAGAAATACTTCAGCGAAAGGCGAGTCAGCGTCGACATCATAACTGGGCATTTGATTCTTCACGAAACGCGCGACAGCGCTATCCATCCCTTTCTTTCCCCACTCATACTTCTTGACACAACAGCGCAGTGGTATCACTGTTGGGATCAATTAAATATATTTCATTTAAACCTTAAGTTTGCGTAAAACTTTATTTTTATAGCTATTATTGATTTTGAAAATTAAAAAATTGTTATCAAATACAACCATATATTGAGTGATATAGACATCTATTGAATCACTCATACGTTCATTCATTCATTCAGTCATTCATCTGTTAATTACTTTATGTAATGATTCATAATTAACTCATAACTCACTTGATTTCTGACAATTGCTCTTATAATTGATTACCGAATACAATAGGTCTGGATTTTAGATAATAATCAGCTTTTAATCAAAAAAATCGTAGACTTGAAGGAAGTCTGTTGGGTATGTTGTCCTTCGCTTTCACACCTCACTAGAGATATGAACGGAATCAACTATTTTATGAACGAATAGTCGACTCATTTTTATTATCACAATGTTTCTTAAGTTTAGTCCCGATTTTTCTGTGAACACCCAAAACTATATTTATATTCATTTCTAAATCAATATCAAATTATTCACTTCTTTTTTACCCAAATAACTCTTTTAATTATTCCTTTTTAATTACTTTTATTAATAAGTGTTGAGTTACAAAATCAAAGTTTGCTTTACTTCTAATTTCGGTTATTTATTTATAATAAACTATTTTTTGCCTTTTTTGCAATTATACAAAAATTTGTAAGAATTAGAACTCAAACCAGTGTTTTTGATAAATATTTATTAAACATAAAAAAACTAAAAATTTAAAGAAATTAAAGTCAAATGAAAGTAAAAAAATAGTTTATTATAAATAAATAACCGAAATTAGAAGTAAAGCAAACTTTGATTTTGTAACTCAACACTTATT
>JAUJYT010000668.1:0-16396 GCA_033996565.1 Nanhermannia nana
AAAGTTGAGAAATATATAATCAAATATTTTCTTCTTTTGCATATTGTTTAGAATTTTTTTGTGCGTCTCTTTTTAGTTATTGTGCGTTATTTTTTCATAAATTTGTTTAATTATTCTGTAAACACTTTATTTTACTTAAAATATTTAGTAAACCAAACCTTTTGAAGTTTAGTTACATTTGAATAGTTTGTTAAACTTTTTGTTTAGTTATATCGAGTCTGTATTGAGTCTAAGAGTCAGTTATCAAAAGGCTATTTAGAATACAAATATCAACTGTAGATAACGAATATTGTGTAATGCATTTGATATTTTTCAACCGTATTGATTAAGTGTAGCTGTACTTTAGATGTAGGGCTTATTCTGAAAAATATTTGATTGATAAGTATGTTCTCATGCAACTAAACTATAGATAATTTATGCTCTCTTTTCACTTGTTTTCATTCATTTGAATAAACTATTTGAATGAATTATTAGAAACTGTCTCACAATGAAACTTTACTTTAGTTTTTAAGATATAAATAAAAGAAAATAGCTGTTACTAAAAAAAAGTAAAATATCTGTTTAATTATTTCATAAAGTAATTAAGTTTAGGTTTAGATAACATTGGTTGTGATGCCTTTGAATGCCATTCTCAGATTTGCTTACATAGAGAACCGCACGCAATAAACAGTACATTAAACATTAGTTCCGTTAAAGCAAACAAATTCTTTAGACTTTATAATCTTTTGTAAAATAAAACCATAAACTTGTTTCACTCGTTTTTCGTTTAGTTTGGAGTCAAAACTTTTGACTTTTGAAACCACTCATTCATTACGAATTGTATAAAGAATGCGTCGCTTATACTGTCAGTTATCTTAAAGGCAAAACTTTGCGATAAAGTAATTATTAGTTTACTATTTATTTATTTATTATTCAATAAAAACAAAATTATTTATTGAATGACTCACTTTAATGATAGTAAACTTGAGTCAGGCCTACAGTCAAATGCATGCATTTCTCGTCTTCAGTTCAAGTTTAACGCAAATATCACTGAAAGCAAAATAAAGTTCAATTGATTTCAAAGTTATTTTAGTTTTTCATTGAGTTTAAAGGTTTTTATGATTTAAAACAATTGAATCTCATTTTTAACGGAATAATAAGCGCCAAAAGTTTTCAAACAATTTATTTGAATTGCAGAACAAGTTTAAGAGCAGAGTATAAGCGAAACAAACCAAACAAGTGCTAAACTATGCAAAAACAGGTTGACTCCCATTTAGTGCGTGTGCTCTCTGTTACGCAATAATCGGTTTTATACATAGAGTGAGCAATCATTTTAGTCATACCTCTATTACAGTTCACAACGCACACAACAACCAGTCTTCACATCTGCTTCTCTTTCACTTTTTTTTTAATACATCCGTTGTATTAACGGAGAAATCGTTTCAAAGCTTATGAAGTTTTAAAAATGTTTTAGAAGTGACAGAAAGTGTTTTCTGTTTCAAAATTTGTTAAATTATTTTCTCATTTATTAAGACTCGAAAAAGTGAACTATTTTTGATTTATTTATAATCAGAAACATATGTAAAAAGTTAATTAAAACAACTGTTTGGAAAATAGTGTTACAGAAGAGTTAATACCTTATGGCTCACAGACTGTCAGAAGTTGGTGTCGGAGATGCTGTCCTTCTCGATGATATATCTATGAATTCATTTGTAGAAAACCTTCGAATAAGGTTTGCTAAACATTTATTTTACATATAATACTGTAATTATCAGTTATACTAAACACTCATTTTTGATCTCTACTATTGATTGTTATTTATGGTGTTATTCATGTTTTTTGTTCACTAATTTTTGTTAATATTAAAATTTATTTAGAAAAGTAAGAGATGTTTGAAATTGAAATACAAGTTAAGATAACTTGAAAGTGATGAACACATTTATGGCACATAAATAGCTGTGTAGGCGTTGTGTAGCGTTTCCTTACATTCTAATTAAAACTATGATCTCATAAAAGTTTGTAAATCCAAAAATGTAATAAAAATATATTATAATATTAGCTTTCAATTTGATTTATGTATTATTAGTCTAAAGGTTAACACTTTTACCTCAAACAAGTTCTCAAAAATTGATTTATTTTGAAAACCTCTTAAATATAGAAAAAATATCTGTTTGTTTCAAACATGAAAACCAATTGATAAGTGATTTAATTTGGTTTTTAAGACTTGTGTAAACTTTTAAGAAATTTATTCTTAATTCTATTTATACAGTACTGAGAAATAGTATTGTTATAACTCTGTTAACCTTTACTTCAATTTATTTAACAGTTATTCTTCGAAACATAAAATACTTTATAAAACACTTTATGTGAACATAGTTTTGATGATAAGTGAATTATGAGTTATGGCAACACAGATAACCCAATGTTAGCCTTTCTTCTCCTTGAGATTTCATTTAATCGTTTCAATTCTAGTCATGTTATAATAGTTGGGCTCAAACTTATTGCTTATATAAATATTGTGCTTATAATGTCTGATACATCACAAAACTATGTCATGTCATACTATTTTATTAGTGATATTGTCCGATATTGTCGATCATCATTACATCACTTTCTGTTATAATCATTTCTAAAAACATGTTTTTTATTCATTTTATTAAAGCAAACAAATGAATCATAATATAAGCCAATGGCAAAGCTATTTACAGGCATTTAATAAAACAATCATTAATTATATCAATTAATAATTTCAAAAGTGAGCTCACTCTTAAGTTTAAATTATTTGAACCATAAAACAAATTCATATTATATTTTTAATCAAAATTTTTACCAAAAACACGAATCTAATTGACGAAAAAATACATATTTAAGTCATGAATAATTATAATTTAAATCTAGTTATTTAGTAGGTATCAAAATAATTCAAAGTTTATGTATTAGTTTTGCAGCTATTATAAAGTTATGTATAGAAAAGTTAAAAAAGTTAACAAAAATATTTGGTTATATAAAGCCTGCGAAATGATTCATGCGATTGAAGGTTATGCCCATTAAAGAATAGAAAGTCTCAGTTATTCCACAGTTTCTAAACTGAGATATTTGTAGTTTAATTGCTGCAATATCTTTATAATCAGAGTTTTATCAGCAGTTTTGAGTTGAGAATAAGTCATTAGTGACTATCGTGTCGTGACTATCATAGCATCTCTTATTTCCATCGATTTCCATAATGTTATGCTGTAAAGAAATTTCAATACATTAACACTTATTGTATGCAACACTTTCATAATTTGAAAATAATGTGTTTATTGTTATACGACTGCGATATAAAATTAGTTCAATAAAAATTTATAAGTTTATAAAATTAATTATAAAAACTTTTATAGTTATCCTCCAAATGTCATTTGAACTGAAAATCATAGTTTAATGAAATTATTTATTACATGATATTTTTATGACTATTTAACATTAACATATGTTAAAGTTATCATATTTTCCATATAAATCCTATTTTTTATTGTTCTGATAATTTTTAAATAAATTTATTATTTATATATTATGAAAAACATGAAATATCGATCGATATTTAATAATTTTTCCTTAATTCATATAATCAAACAAATATAGTTATAAATGAATAAATAACTAGCAATTAATTGCTTTGGCTTTAATATTGAAGAATTATAACTTGTATTTTTTAATTATTAGTTAATGAGGTTAATCGTGATTGGATTTGCAAAATTCAATGCCTTTTAAAAAAAAGTTTGTGCTAACACTTGAAACATTGTTATAGTAGTGATCATTTAGTGATCTGTTGGTCTTTTTCTAATGGCAAAAGAGACGCCCTGTTCTACATTAGTTTTTTCTCTTTAAAAAGTTGTTTATTAAAAATTATATTATTTTCAAAAACATGTAAACCATCATATATTTTGCATTCAAAGCCCTCATTAAAATTGGAAAAAAATTCAATAAAAATTCATTAAAATGAGGATAAGAGTCAATTAAAATGAATGTATCAATAATTGAATAAATAATTTACTAAAAGCAAATTCAATGCCTTAAGTTTTTTTTATTAGGAAAACTATAAATAAAAATTTAGTCATATTTTAGTTTAAAATATAAAACCTTAAAATAGAGATATTAGTTAATTTGGAGAATTAAATTGTCATTTGTTTAATCCGTGTGCTAATAATGTATTAATGAATATTTATAACTTATTCAATGTATATTAAATTAATTAGAGTGAGAGTTAAACAGAGACACAGGTATGTATTGTGAATGCATATTATAATAGCCAGACTTGAGCTAATGTTGGTTTTCCTCAAATAAACTTTATGTGAACTCGATTTTAGTTTAAATATAAAAATTCGTTTCATACCATAGGTTTTGTCATATTTTGTTAGTTTAAGTATAAATCGTATCAAAACTTATTTTTATGAACGGTTGAGCTATTTTTTTGAGTAAATTATAGTTTATTAAACATACAGTCAAACAAATGATTGATCACATAATAAGCATTGTTTAAAAAAGATTAAAGTCAATAAAAATTATCTCAACAGACATGCATCGGCCAAAACATACACATATATCGGAGAAGTTTGCGTTTCCATCAATCCTTACCGAACTATTAATATCTATGGCACAGATTATGTCAATGACTATAAAGGAAGAGAAATTTTCGAAAGACCTCCACATATATTTGCGATCGCAGACGCAGCTTATAAAACAATGAAACAGAAGTTCAAAGACACTTGTATTGTAATTTCAGGTAATGCTATCAACTGTTCAAATAAAACTAAATTTATTGAGAAATTATGGATTCGAGAGAGATGTTATTTTAATTTCTTTGACGTTATTTAACAAATCAGGTGAAAGTGGTTCGGGAAAGACCGAGGCCTCGAAAATTATTATGCGTTACATCGCAGCCATAACTAATATCAGTGGTCAGCAAGAAATTGAGAGGTAATTACATATATTTAGGTGGTGGTCATACGTCAAGTTTTAGATTTTAAGTTTCAAGTTTTAAACTGGTCTGTACAGTTTTTGGGTTATATTTAAAAAGGGTCTAGTTCACTTCACCGACAACACATGCCGCAAACATATCCATTTTTCTTGTTAATTAAAACCGATTGTAATGAAATTAGAGGCGATTTATATGTAGGCGACTTTAGATTTCGGATACGATAGAGGTTTTTATCTAAAACTAATATATTTTTAAATATTTAACTTCAACTGAATATTTAAGTATAAATTTCTTTCACTTCTACTAATATCTTAAAAACTATTCGTTTAAGATAAAAAAAATCTCTATCATATTCGAAATTCACGGTCTAATATACATATAAATCGCCTCTAATTTCATTAAAATCGGTTTTAATTAACAGCAAAAATGAAAAAGTTTGCCCATGTGTTGTCGGTGAAGTGATCGGCACCCATTTAAAAAATCTAGTGCTTGGTCTCCCCCCTTTTGTATTTTTCTGAAAATAAAAATTTATGAAAAATTATTCTTTGGTCCCCCCTTTGATTTTTTAAGTTGTCCAGCTAATGTCCAGTTTTTGAATTAGTTTGACATGGTCATCCCACATATATCATACTTTCTGTCTTATAATTCAGAGCTTTATATGAGTCTTCACAACATCAGCAATTTTTTAGTTTTAAAATGTAGTTAATAAGCATGATTTCTAGCAGTGTTTACAAAATATCAAATTAGCGATTTCTGAAAAAGTCTGATTATCACTCTTTGATTTGATAAAAGCAATCCCTGTTATCATATCAGTCGATAAGTTCAAATAAAGCCAAATAGTTTAGTTACTAAATGCTTTCATGTGTTATACTATTACTTTCTGTTACCAGACGTCCAGGTTTTGCCTGATTGTCCAGATTTTGGCCTCTTCGTTCAGGTACAAGTTTTGATTTAAAACGAGACATAAGGGAAAGTTCAGGTTTCAGTCAAAGTGTAAAATTATTTAAAACTATAAAGAAAACTAAAAATTGAGCATATAATGGTGTTTAGGGAAAGGTCCATTAAAATCTGGCAACCGAAATAGACCTGGCAACCGAAATAGACCTGGCAACCGTATTGTGTTGTGCAATACAGAAAGTATATATTTTAAAATCTCAAGCATTTAAAAATACCTGTAACAGTACAGCAAACAATTATTGCCTTTGAAATAATGAATACCAGTATATAAATAGAGGAAAACTTGGGTTAGTTTTATTGTTAAAATATCTCTTAATTAATAAAAGTTGATGTGCAATGTTTTTAATAGCTTTTGATATAAATTTCATTACCGGAAATTCATTAATTTGAATATTTTGTAAGAAATATAATCTAATTTTTAAAAATAATTTTCAATCGTTTGGAAAATTTTCTTAATCCGTAAAATTGTAAACATTAGGGTAAAGAATGTTTTACTTCAATCCAATTGTATTTTGGAGGCATTCGGAAACGCGAAAACCAATCGAAACGATAATTCGAGTCGTTTTGGAAAATATATGGATATTAACTTTGACTTTAAAGGAGACCCACTTGGAGGTCATGTCAGTAATTATCTTCTTGAAAAGGTATGGCATCTCATCTCTATTTCAAGTATAATAGTTGAGAACTCACTTATGATTGTTTCTTTCAATTAAGTCTCGCGTTATTGGACAACAAACAGGTGAAAGAAATTTCCATTCATTTTACCAACTTTTGAATGGTAGTGCAGATCAGTCTTTGAGCAAATATGGACTAAAAAGAGATCCAAGTCTTTATCATTATTTGAAACAAGGAGGAAGTCCTAAGGTATTAAAACTGTGTCATTCAATAATAATTAATAAGTAATTATTTATTATCTAATTTATGGTGGTTATGAAAAACACTTTTCAACATATACTAAACACTAAAACCTGTAAAAAACTAATTCAATGAACTGAATTCAATGCTGCGTCGATTTACTTTTGCATAAAGATTATTATCTAATCACATAATATTTGTATTATTGCATTATATAATATAAACGCTATTTTCTTATTAAATAATTTTTAATTAAATTCTTTTAAACACAATTTTTCTATATTATAAATAATAAGTGTTACAAATTGCAGAACATAAGACAGAGTATATTATAGTTTTAATGAATTACTTTATTTGTAGTTTAAATATTCTGTGTTTGAAGTTTAATCTCATAAAATATTATCATTATTTTAAAATTAGACACAATTAATATTGAATTTAAATGAGTTTATTTGCTGAATGACAGGTCGATTCTATCAATGACAAAACTGATTATAAATCAGTTGGAAGTGCGATGAAAGTCTTGAATTTCAGTGAAGCTGAATCGGAAACCTATTGGAGAATAATAGCCTCAATATTACATTTGGGAAACGTTGAGTTCAATTATGATAATAATAACGACGATGTCATACAAATATCAAATTCAAGCAAAAAAGGAATTCAATTAATTTCACAATTATTGAAAGTTAATGAAACAGAATTAATAAAAACTCTTTGCCAGCGTGTTATCGCTGCGAGAGGTGAAGTCATGTCTAAACAACACACCAAAACTGAAGCTACTTATGGAAGAGACGCCTTCGCCAAAGCCATTTACGATCGACTCTTTGCGAGTATTGTTCAAAAAATTAATGCCGCGATTGATGTCGACAAAGAGGCAAAGAGAAGAAGTATGACTTTTGGAAAGAAAGGCGCTGTTATTGGTGTGCTTGACATCTATGGCTTTGAAATTTTTGATAATAATAGTTTTGAACAGTTTTGCATTAATTATTGCAATGAAAAACTGCAGCAATTATTCATTGAACTTGTACTCAAACAAGAACAAGAAGAATATAAACGCGAAGGAATAGAATGGAAACACATCGACTACTTTAATAACGCTATTATTTGTAATTTAGTTGAGGAGAACCATAAAGGAATACTCGCCATCATAGACGAGGCCTGTCTTAATGTCGGCAAAATCTCTGATGAGCTCCTTCTCGAGTCTATGGATAACAAGTTATCCGGACATAAGCACTACACAAGTCGTCGTTTGGCGCCAACCGATAAATCTCTGGAACATCAGAGAGACTTTCGTATTAAGCATTACGCGGGAGATGTCAACTATTCTATCATTGGATTCTTAGACAAAAATAAAGATACGCTTTTTCAAGATTTTAAGAGACTTTTATTCAACAGCTCTGATAATGTGATCAAAGGTATGCTTAAATACTTAATATTAATTTGTTTTATCATTTTTTACAAATATGAGTAGTGATGCTTGAGTTCTAATTTCATTTTTTAGTTTCAGTTTTAGCTTTTGATAAATCTTAGTTTCAGTTTCTGTTTTGAGACCATTAAGTATGAGCTCGTTTTATAAAATAATAATCAAATCATTTTTAAACATGTGCTCCAATTATAAGATCAATAATAACTACTTATATACTGTACTCAAACTTAACTCATACAAGAAGAGTAATAATTGTTGATTAATGCGTTGCCTCATCTTATTGTGTTAATCAGTTGATCTCAGAGTTGTGACCAAATGTATATTTGTGATCACCTCCAAAAACTTATAAATAAAAATACAATAAAATGCTTGTAATTACCACATATAGTAATTATAGGAATTCATTTATTGTTAGTTTAACGCAATTCTCATATTTAAAGTATCTCGAGATAGGATTAAATGCAAAAAAAGAAAACCCGGCAAATGACAGTTCCCTTAATCATCTTAATAATCAAAGAGTATTTCTCAAAACTATAAAATAATTTTAATTCGTTAAATATTATATAAATTAAGTTTTCTATCACTTAATTATTATGTTTAAAAAGTTTGCATTTATTGATATCTTTCTTAACATATTTTATTTGATATATCCTTTAATTATTTATATATTATCTAACAATTGACAATTAGTTGACAATAAGTTATGAGTCATTACATTAGTGACAAAATGACAATAAAAACTGGGAAATGAATAGAAAATATCGAACGGAAGTAAGAATTCGTGAGTGAACTATAAAACAGTTTGAGGGGAAATACTGTTAGATAACAATCGGTTTATCTCTTATTATGAAAGTATTGAATCTGTCAGAATCTCATATTTTCACATACATTAACGCAACAAATAAAGAACTCTATGTTTTTATTAATAATAAATAAGATTGCATTTTAATACTAATATTTTGCTATACATTACTATAATGAATGCTTTAATAGAACATAAATTAATTTAAAAACTTATTGTATTGATTAATAAATTTATAAAATGGTATACAACTTGATTTTTCTTTCATTAATTTAAATTATTTCTGTTTTACTATGATTTAAAAAAATGACAAAAGTTTATAAAAGTTACAAAAGCACACGTTGATGACGATAATAATAGAAAATATATAGCTATACATGTATTGAGATTAAGACTTTAGATTTATTTTATTCAATAAAGTACTATACGATACAAATTTTGATTGAATGCTGATGTAATTGAATGTATGTTAATTGTGTTGCAGAGATGTGGCCCGAAGGCTCTAAACAAGTAACTGCTGTCACCAAAAGACCAGTGACCGCTGGTTTTATGTTTAAGACATCAATGATTGCATTGGTCAAGAATTTGATGTCCAAAGAGCCTTATTATGTTCGGTGTATTAAACCTAACGAACAAAAGTCTCCCGTAATGTTCGACGAGGTATGAGTATTGAGTTGTATGTGTTGTATGCGTTGATACAAACTAACGATTGTGTTGACATCAGGTTCGCGTCAAACATCAGGTCGCATACTTAGGTCTATTGGAAAACGTTAGAGTCAGAAGAGCTGGTTTTGCATATCGAATGAATTACGAGAGATTTTTAAGGAGATATAAAATGCTATCCCCGAGAACGTGGCCTAACTTTAGGGGTGGCACTGATAAGGATGGCTGTAAAGTGCTTATTGATGAAAATCAGTTTACAAGTGATGTAAAATACGGAAAAACCAAAATTTTTGTACGATCTCCACAAACAATTGCCAAATTAGAAACAGAAAGAGCAAAATTACTCGAGAATATTGTTGTATTTTTGCAAAAAGTAAGATTTTATTTAAATGTATGTTTATATTGAATCTAGAATTAAGTTCTGTTTAACTCATAGCTATGGAGAGGTGCGATCGCAAGAAGTAAATATAGAAAAATGAAAGCATTACTAGTCATTATGGAATATTACAGACGATATAAAATGCGTAAATATGTCACACAATTGCTTCATCTGTACCAAAATGTTCGAAACTTAAGAGATTACGGAAAATCGCTTCCATGGCCAGCACCACCGTCTTCGCTCAGAAATAATATAGGTATCAACCAATTGAGGACTATTTTCCTAAAATGGAGGGCTTATATGGTTCTCAGGAAATTCCCGCGCGCAGAATGGCCTCAAATGCAACTCAAGATTATCGCAGCCGAAGCTTTCATAGGAAAGCGAAAAGATTGGGGTTATCTCAACGCTTGGGAAGGAAACTATTTGGAGAAAAAGTCCGAAAATGATGAATACGGAAAGTTTGCGTCCGCTTTCACTAAATTAACATTACGTGACCCGAACAGTAGCCGTAATATACTATTTTCCAGTTTTATTCGTAAGATAAATAAGTTTAATAAAAGCGCCGATCGAGCCATTGTGGTCAGCAATCAGTTGATTTATAAGTTAGATATCAAAAAACAAACGCCTTTGAAGAAACCCATCCCTATCAGTGACATGACTGGAATCAGCGTTTCCTCTGGTAGTGACCAACTTATTATCATTCATTTGAATGATGGCAACGATTTTGTTTTTTCTTTAATTAACTTAAAAAATCAAATGGCAACTGATAATAGAGTCGGAGAAATTGTTGCTATTCTTCTACATCAGTATCAATTGTAAGTCATTCTTAATAATCAATCATTTTTGACTATTTATAAAAGACTTCAAAATAATTTATTTGATTATCATTTTTGATGAAACAGTATATAAATGTTAACTTATTTTATAATATTATATTCTAAGTGATTAACTCATACCGTATCATATAATATATACAGTAACAGCACAGCATATGCTGTGTCTGTACAGTAACCGTATTTCATAATACTGTATAATATATATAATTAATCCAAATATTCTGATTGAATATCAATTATTTTTAGGATTGAAAAACGCGATTTGAAAGTTAGAGTCGGGCATATACTGCAGTGCAAACTCGGCAAAAAGGATAAGAGCATTACTATTGAAACGAATAGCACTCAGCCTTCAGTCATGTTCAAGAAGTTGTCTGCAAATGCTCTTTCATTTTCTTATCCGATGTCTGTAATGAATGGCCATTAAGTTCAAGACTTGTTATTTATATTAATCTTTATTTCCAACCAATCATTGTTTCATAAAATTTTTAAAAATAAATTGCAATCATTTAACAAATATTTTTGAAATTACAATAAGCAATAATTCGCTACAATTTATTCATTAACTTTAATTGCATTCAGATATTTTTGTTATTCTGAAACTTTGTCAAAATCACTTCTTCTTAACCTAACTTTATGTAAAGCTTCAATTGATATAAAAATATTTGACAAACAGATAATTTGAAATTTTTAGCAAATATCAAAACACATTAATAATTATATTAATAATCGGTTTACTTAATAATTATGAATAAATCGGATATTTGACGGCAACTCTTCTCAAAGCTTATAAACACTTAATATCAGATGACTTATAAACATACCCCAGATTTTTCGGGAGGTAAAATCTCGAAAATCGGTCGGGAATTGGAAGGAAATAAAGCCCAAAATCGGGAGTTTTTCGGGAAATCAATTTTTATTGACTTTTACATATATTTAATGTACAATTATTACTAGTCTTTCTTATATGAATTATATCTAACAATAAGCTTCATTTTGATGTTTTCAGGTATAAATGTTTGTCTCCGCTCAAATGCATTGTAATGAGAGAAAGATCTCTCGACATCACTCAAACAAAAGGTGCAAATCGATGCACATTTCAGAATCAAAGGGGAAACCATGGCATACATTTTGACAAAACTTAAAAAAATGAAAGGGTGGGACCAAGGGATACATTTTCTCAAAATTTGAAAATCGGTTTAAATGACTTTAAATTTAACAAAAGTCATAAGAATTTTAATTACTTTTTTATTTTATGTCATTTAAAGGGCAGTCCTTTGTTTGGATGAAAACAACTGCTTTTAATAAACTTATTACAGTATTAAAAATACATTTATGTATATTTTGAGTGTATTCATGCGTTTATATTCTCATAAAATTTCCAAAACTGCAAGCGACCGAAAAATGCTTTTTAACTAAGAATTCTGATGTTTCGGTTAGTTTTCGGAAACAAAAATTTCGTTCGGGAAAATCGGGAACAATTCTCTAAATCGGGAATCGGGAACTTTAAATTTGGAATTTAGAGTCTTTACCTTATGAAACGTCTACATCCTTAATCTCCCGATTCTGAGCATTAAGGGACAGAATCGGGAATTCCCGATTAATCCGAGGTCTGCTTATAAAGACGAAATCGAAACAAATGTGGTCTGACTGGGAATTGAACTCAGTCTCTACCAGTAACATATGTTGGTTGCCTTAACCGCTAGACCCACGTCTCGGTAAGACTTAATTAACATCAATAATTTGATTGATCTTTAATTTCTCATTTATTGCAATAATTGCTGCCTAAGAACTGATTTTATTCATTGAAAGTAATTATTGGTCAGATAGAAAGGAGTTTTAAAATTATTTGGTCTTACGAACAGTTTTATTGCATACAATTTATTGGCGGACCGATAAAACTATACAAAATAAATTTGAACAATGAGATTCATTTAATTCACATAAAAGACTAATTTATGGCTCAAATTTAGTCAAAACTAATTGAAAATTAAATTAAATACAAAATAATTTCAATTTTAAATGAATTAAATGCTAAAAGTTTTGATACTTAATGTTTCATAATAGGAACCTTTTCCCATGCTTTAACATTACTAAACCTCCTATTCAGCTATAGGGTAAAATTTTTAGAAAGCTTCCGCGTCTGAATTACGCCCTTTATAAGAAGATTTCCTATAGCATGGGGCTTAAGTGCATTGTAAAGGCGATAAATTAAAAAATTTGTCCCTTTGAGTCTATGAAATGCTGGACCTGGTGTCTAATGTTTTAACTTTAATTTATTTTTATTGATCGCAAGTGTCGCAAAATATTTATTGCATTAAAAATGCACTTAAGCCCCATGCTATTGGAAATCGTCTAATAAAGGGCGTAAGTCAGAAGAGAAGGTTTTTTAAAAAATTTACTCAAAAGCTGAAGTTTAACATTAGTAATAGAGCTCAGTATCATGTAAGAGAAATTAAGCTTAAGCTAAAGCTGACCCTAAAAAGCCTTCAATAAATACGTCTATAAATTACGTACGCAGTCATGGGAGAGGGGGGTCAAAAGCGTACAGACACGGATATGCTTAACATGGAGTATCCGTGTGCAAATGCGTACAGGGATAGGATCTGAAAACAGTCTAAAACTGCGTACGTACTTTTACGGACGAGCCCTAAATGAAAATCACAATATTTTTATTTCACGAGGTTTTTGAGGATAATTATTTTTATTTATTTTGAAAACTACCAAAACTTTTTATAAGCATTGTATTTCGTTTTTGTTGATTCCATATTCTCTCTATTACTATAACGGCTATAACTGTTGTTTCTAACTTAGAAAAAGCAAACACTTATCGGAAGCCAATCGCACAAAACAAAGAACACAATAAAGGCTTATTTGAATTTAATTGAGTTTTTGAGTTCAATATTTTTGTTTGAAATAAATATATTTCCTGTTGTTTATTAACACTTCATTACTATCAGTTGTGATTATAGTATTATGAGGATTATGAAGAGTGCTTTCTAGAATTTTTGTTAACTTGAAAAACATATTCTTTATGTGTGGTGACGATTGTGATAAAATGAAGCATTCCCTCCAATTTTAAAAGATATTGCTAAGCAATAATCATGAATTTAACATCTAGTATATAAAAATTGCGCTTAAAACATGATAAGTATTAATAATACAGTTAAAATTAGGGAATATAAAGATAGTTTTTTATAAAGATCACAGACATTTCTAAAGTTGACTAAATATTTATTATTTAAATATTGTCAATATTAGTCACTTTTATCAAAAACCCTTAAATTTTTATTTATTTTATTTTAAAAATAATTTTTATTTTATGTTATGATGTTAAGGATAATTTGCAACTCTGGTTTAATAGCATTACATTAAGTCTATTTTCATCAGCTAAAAAGGGTTTCAAGTAGTTTTATTATCTATTAAATAAGAAGTATTGATAGGGGTAAAGTACTGCATTCCGAAACTAGAAATATACTTTATATTTAAATGGCAATTAGGTCAATCATGACTCATTGTGTATAAAACTAATTAATGTATATGTAAATCATAAATATAGTATTAAGGAAGATAATACATTTTAATAGTGTTTTCTATAAGTTTACCTGTGATAAGGATTGTAAGCTAACCAATAACAGAAATTACTTTTTAGTTTAATGCATTGTATAAGATAAATAGGCCTAAATCAATTTTGCTTATGGATATGGATAATAATAATAATAACATCATTAATTATATAATGTTGATTAATTACAATGTTTATGAATTACAATAAAAGGAAATAAAAATAAAAATCAATACACAAGTTTTGATTTATAGAAAATGTTTTATATTTACAAAAATTGTTTACATTTTGATTCAGTATTTTAAGATTTGTAAGAAAATCTGTAAAATACTAAAATATAATATGAGAATTTATCAACTTTTAAGCTTATTTTGTAAGTTATTTAACTTAATAATAGTGTTAAACTTAAGCTTACATAAAAAATCAAATTTAAAATTTTTTAATTTGTAAGGATATTCTGTTTTGACATATTTTCATTATAGGGGAATCTTGAGTAAGTACAAATTTATTAGCTTCATATTGAGATAACTACATAAAGATTATGAATATTTTTTGTTAAATAAATATATTTTATCTATAGGTAAACAATATTATATAGATTTGTTACATATATCATAGTTTTCTATTAATCCTATAATTTACACCTGATTTAAACAAATATTAGCAATCCTCCGTTACGTCAAAAACGACAATCCTGTTTATTTGTTAACAACCCTATAAGCTATAGCTCTTGAAATGCTCTATTCAAGTGTAATAGACATAACTCTTTTGGCAAAAATTTTAATTTTTAAATTCAATATTGGGATTAAACCCTGACCAGTAGTAAAATTATTAATAATTTTCATCCATTTATATACTTATTTATTTTTATATATTAGTTGTTAAATTAGTTAAACATAGTTGTTGAATATGTATGGTATACAGACTTGCTGATAACAAAATTTTTTCAGAAATATTTGTATTATAAATAAAGTAATAATTCTATATATTATCTAAAGTTGTGCAATATCTCTTAACTTACAAAAAAATAAAAGTGTAAATTTATGTGTTAATTGCAATATACAGGCAGAAATTCGCTATATCTATATTGGAGCAGTGTTGCCACCAGGCAGCCTTTTGAAGAGTTGGTCAGCCCAAATCCCGAATGTTTAGGGCTGACACTACCGGTCAGCCTTTTGAATAATTTATTTATTATTTATTTTTAAATATTAAATTTTTAATTTATGTATTAATTTAAAGGCCAAATATCAGTGAGCTCTAAAATGAACATGCTGTTTCAACCATTGTTATTTGAGCTGAAACCGAAAATTTTTTCAACTTCAAGCTTTTTTACAAAAATGAAATATCTTTTCTTTTTATTAGCAGTTAGATTTCATATTCATTGTAACTGTCACCTTTGACTTTCATTCTGATATTCAGATCATTTATTTTTAAAAAAAGAGCATAACTTACAAGGGAACCTTCACAACTGTTGGTCTGACTTTTCGATCATATTTTGTAGTTTACCTAGTTTCGACATGCTGATTACGGATATAATATTCTCCCGTGCCAAGGGTCCTGCATTTCAGTTTTATTCCTAAAATGAAATTGTCTCTATCTCTTAAATCCTATTTATACCAAAATCAGTCAGTACATTAATTTCTGGTAGTTATTTTTGAAATTTTAAAAACTAAAATATGTGATATAGATTTTTAAAAAAATACCTGAATGTTTTATGAAATTCTACAATTTTTTTTAAATATAAGTTTTTAAGGGAAATATAGAATTCTCCATAATATAACTGTATTGTCTAGAAAGTTCCGGAATTTTATCAAATAAAAGTTTTTCCAGAAAGTTTTAGAATATAAAGTTCCGGATTTTTATCGAATAAAAGTTTTTTGTTCGCAATGCACAAACTGTGTTTTTATACAGGGTGACCAGTAATTAACGCCCACGTTGAAAAAGCTAATAACTCGAGAACTAATAAAGATATTTTAATGA